>JAQNCB010000011.1:11749081-11764462 GCA_030068295.1 Euristhmus nudiceps | reverse complement strand
TTATAAGCATTTATAGTGTTGAATATGTATTTATTGATATTATATACACATATACATGTACATATACATCAGTCAGAGGAGTCGATCCTACTTCACGGAAATTCAGTGTTCGTGTAGGGTCTCGACCCCCCATTAACCACGAAAAGTTAGGGGTCCCTGTATTGGTGATAAACTTAATTTCTGCTAATAGACCCTCAAAAATGTTACACACTGTACCTTCAAACACATTTGAGCATTTAGCGCAAGGTATTCAATTCTTCTAACCCCAACCCCCCCTCGCTCTCTCTGTTTCAGGTATCATGGCAGGCTCAAATCGTTCAGGGGATCTGAAGGACGCCCAGCGCTCTATTCCCATCGGAACTATTCTGGCCATCCTCACCACATCTCTTGTCTGTATCCTTTAACACACACTCACCGTCCTTCAACATCCAACACATGCATTCATTCGATAGTTTCATGCTGAGTCGCTTGTTTTTTGTGTTATTGGGACATTTTCCTGAGTCAGGGTGACAGATCTGAGCAGTGTGGTGCTGTTTGGGGCCTGTGTGGAGGGAGTGCTTCTTCGAGACAAGTCAGCTTGCTTTCTTTATTTCTATTTTTGTCTGCCTTCATCATTTGTTTATTCATCCACACATTAATCCATACACCCATTCACAATTAACTGACCTTTTTTTTCCCTATATCCTGTGTTATTTTGGTCCATTTATATCTTCCTTTCTTTGCTTCTTTCTCAACTTGTATTTTATTATGTTGGTTTCTTTTTTTCCTTTTTTAATATTCCATTAATTTGGTCATTCCTCATTTCCTCTTTCTGTCATCTTGTTATTTTATTTTGTGCTTCTTTCTTTTCTTTCTTTCTTTCTTTCTTTCATCTTATTATTTTGATTTGTCATTTCCATTTTTATCTTATTATTTTGGTCTCTCCTTTTTTCTTTCTATCTTTCATTTTGTTGTTTCCTTGCTTTTTGTCATCGTGTTTTCTTCTTCCCCCACAAGTTTTGTTTTGTTATGATTTTTTAATACTGTCATTCATTTTAAAAATCATCCCAGAACTTTTTAATTTGTCTGGTTTTTTTTTTTGTTATATGTATAATTTAGGTGCTTTTTAATTACTTGTTTATGTATCTGTCGATCCCTCTACTTATGCACCAATGTGTCCCTCCGTACACCTTTCATCCCACCTGTATTCAGTTTTATTTATTTTCTTTATTCACTTTCATTATTTTCCCTGTGCATCTTCCTTCCTTTTATCCTTTTCCTCTCTTTCCATTGTCGTCGTACTCCATCCATAGCTGTCATTTCATTTCTTCATGTTGTTTTCCTACAGGTTTGGGGATTCTGTGAAAGGGAATTTGGTTGTCGGTACACTTGCGTGGCCCTCCACCTGGGTTATTGTGATCGGATCGTTTTTCTCGACGTGCGGTGCAGGCCTTCAGTCACTGACTGGCGCCCCGAGATTGCTACAGGCCATCGCTAAAGATAACATCATCCCCTTCCTCAGAGTAAGTACTGAGTGTGTATCTGCTAACCAAAATCGATCTTGACTAAAACATACCTGACAACTATTACAATTTTGGTGTAATTCTTACGATTTTTGAACGCTGATTCCGAATTCCGAATCTGTGTGATGAAATTATGATTTCCTTCTTGTGCCGCATGAATGAGCCAATGAGATATCCAGATACCTCCTCAAGAGAGATCAGTGGGTCATGTGCATGCAGTTGTAAACGTAAACACGTGCAGTACGTCGAGTCGCGCTAGCATGTGAGCCACTGATCCATATGCTCACATGCAACAAGCAATGACAATTCTTTCAATATATATATATATATAGTGTGTGTGTGTGTGTGTGTGTATATATATATAATGTGTATGTATATATAGTGTGTGTATAGAATGCATATTCCCATACAGCAAAAAAGTCCCAACAGCCCCCCCCCACCGTCGCTTTGCTCCTTCACTGGATCACTCAAGATTACTATTTCTCAATCTCAAAAGTTGGCACGTATGCTAAAATTACAGCGTGATTTAATCATTATTTATTTATAAATTTGACTATTATTTTAAAAGCACACACTTAGGTGTGTGTTGAATATGAGGAATATGAGAACTTGGAAACTGGAGATCTGTCTTCAAGTTGAATTCTTAATTGTGCTAAACTGATCAGAAGACTGGATGATTAACTCTATTATGAAGTATTTATTCTCTGTACATATTATTTTAATTTTAATTGTGTTAAGGACTTTCTCTGCAGGTGTTTGGTCATGGTAAAGCTAACGGAGAACCTACATGGGCTCTGCTGCTGACTGCCATCATCGCTGAAACAGGCATCCTTATCGCTTCGCTGGACTTAGTCGCCCCTATACTTTCCATGTACGTATGAATACATGTGTATGTATACAGAGCGCAGTCAGACTGTAGAGAGGGCACAGGGGATTGATTATTGTTCATTTATCATTACACTGCAGTGTTGCCGAATTCTCCATTCTGATTAATGAATCTCATCTAGTATGTCACAAGAAACAATTTATAAACATTACCCTGGGGAGGGTTTCTTTAATCAGATGAGCGATGATGACATCACATGTGATTTTGTTGATCATTAATAAGATTGGAGATCTCTGAGGTCAGATTCAGGACTTTTTGACTGTCCTCGAAGGCATATAACCTTATTTAGGAACCATAAGCTGCTAAATGGGCAACACTGCTTCAGTCTGTAGGGAAAGTCTTCAAGATATGAGGACTTTGTTCTTTCTCAGTCTGGCTACATTTGTTTTGTCATCACACTCTTGGCCTTTGTAATATTGATGTTGCAAAAACTGGTCATGTACAAATAGTTTAATGTTGAACACGACTTTTCTGTCTGCAGGTTTTTCCTGATGTGTTATCTGTTTGTGAATCTGGCATGTGCTCTTCAGACTTTGCTGAGAACCCCCAACTGGAGACCTCGTTTCTCCTATTATCACTGGTACACACCTGTGCATGTACACAGAGACAGACACTCTCACTCTCATACCACCCACCGCTCCACCCAACCCACTGCGTGGTGCCTGATTTACAGATAGAACAGATAGATATATGTGTGATTTCTCTCTCTCTCTCTCTCTCTCTCTCTCTCTCTCTCTCTCTCTCTCTCTCTCTCTCTCTCTCTCCTCCCTCTCAGGACACTCTCGTTTTTGGGGATGGTCATTTGCCTGGCGCTAATGTTCATGTCATCATGGTATTACGCAATTATCGCCATGGTGATCGCCGGCATGATTTATAAGTACATCGAGTATCACGGGTACGTTGCCATGAGAACCAGCATCCTGGATCATGCTCATACAGTTGGCAAGAACTGGAAAAACACCCAGAGTGGGGAAAAAAAGGAAAGGTTTACTTACAGGAATGCTATTTATAATGTGTTCAAACCCAAATGGATCCATAACAAAACAAAAAAAAAATCAAACTGGAACTTTGTTTTATGTCATTAACATACACTACATTGTTTCCTATGCAGTTTTATATTAGAACAGTATTTAATATGGTATTTAATGAGTTAGTGTGAGGTTTGACATTTAGTAACTGCTCTCTACAACATGATACTGTGCTAATTAGGATGTCATGCAAATGCCATTCATTTTCCTTTTTGCAGTCTACATTTTATATTTAGTGTTGTTTGCATTCTGAAACTGTCTCATGATCTAATCCATTCTCTTTATTATATTTCTATCTCAGTTTGCATTTTAATTGTATATGTGTGTACAGGGCAGAGAAAGAGTGGGGAGATGGAATTAGAGGTCTCTCTCTGAGTGCAGCACGCTTTGCCCTGCTCAGACTGGAGGAGGGGCCACCACACATCAAGAACTGGAGGTATATACTGAGGATATATATATATATACACAGTCGAACCTCGCTCGTACGGTCTAAAAGGGGGGGTGGGGTGTCCGAATGAATGAATAGTCCGTTTGAGTGAAGTGTTTTTTTGGGGGTTTTTTTCGGGGGGTATACTCTATACTGAATACTGTACAAGTAAAATCACCTCAAAGTTCTGTAAAAGCGCAGTAGTACTGAACATTTAACACCCAAATAATACATTTATATTGTACCTGTACAATAAATACAGTAATTCATTTAACGTAGTGCTAGCGCGGAGTGCTAGCAGACATTATCTCCACACCATCTAGTTTCTTTCATACGAGCACGTACATTACCTTTACCAGACTTTACCAACATCAAACTGCACAGCAAACTTTTGTAACTTTTCTTTCGATTTCTAATATCACTTTTTCATTCTTTTGATTTCTAATATCACCGTTTGTTTTTTAACTCCAAATTCTTCACAAACACTGTGGAAGCAGCATAAATCAGCTCACAGCCAGGCTTGTAAACACTGGGTATATATATATATATATATATATATATGTATATGTATATATATACACCTTTTATAAGAAAAATCTTACGTATATAAATACATGCTTTTTTGCTCTGTGTGTGTGTTTAGGCCTCAGCTGCTTGTCTTGCTGAAGCTAGACGAAGATGCTCATGTTAAGTCTCCACACCTTTTATCGTTTGCCTCGCAGCTGAAAGCTGGGAAAGGCTTAACCATCGTGGGCACAGTCATTTCCGGAAACTTCCTTTACGCTTATGGAGAGTCGCTAGCTGCTGAACAGGTTCTCTTTTCCACATCAAATTTCATCTATTTATCCCACTATTTGTCTGTGTATCTATCTGTTCTAGTGTGTATATAACCTTCCAGTCACATTTGTTCACCTTTATATCCATCGTTTATTCAAGAATTCATATTTAGCATCCCTCAAGCTATCACTTATCCACCCACCTATATATCAGGTTTTCAGTTGTGAAAGTATAGGCTATGCGTGCAAACTCAAGGCCCATGAAGCAAATCAGACCTGTTAACTTATTTTGTGGCCTGGAAGAGCTTTCAAAGAATATGCTTATCATTCATTCTTGTCTCGACCATTACCATGAAACATAATTCATCATCCTTCCACTAGGTCGACAGCCCCTATTTCAACAGGTTTTCATTTTCATTCATGACTCAAGAAGGACTGCATGCTAGCTTATCGCTGTTAAGTTTTGTCAGAAAATCCAAGGGAAAAAAGGACAAATGCCTAAACAAATAATTTTGCCATGCAGATTTCATGGTTGCCCTTTTAAAATAGATGTTCAGTGATTATTCGTCTCTTGGTCCCCTTTAAAATTTAGTGACGTGGCCCTCAGTGAAAATGAGTCCAACACCCCTGGTGTAGGCGATGTACTAATCATGTACATAATGGAGTGGCAGTGGGTAGGTGGTGAGTAAAGAACGCAGGTTTAATATACATTTACAATTATGAAAATGTTCTGCAGTCGGTCCTACATTGTTTAAGATTACACAGGTAAGATTTTTTTTCCAAAGAAAATTTTTAGCACTGCTATCATTTTATATGAAGTCAAGCCCCCTGCAGTCATTTTTATTTGCCTTTGAAGTGAAACCAGTAATAACCACAAAGCCCTCAATCTGTTATTGTAGGAAAACATGTCCCTGTTTGGTTTGTTGGTTGGTTGTTGGTTTGTAAACATTGATTGACTGATGGAAGATATAACTTTGTGTCTTTACATTAAAATTCTAGTTATGAAAATATCTACTCACTCATCACACTTATTTTCCAATCCAGATTTTCATTGTTCATGAACCAGTGACAATAAAGATCTCTTATCTTATCTTATTCCTACCAGGGTTGCAGGGAGACTAGAGCCTATTTCAGCGAACACTGGGCGAGGGCATGGAGACAACACTCACATTACCAGTCACACTCACACTTACACCTGGGGGCAATTTGAAACAGCCAGTTAGCTTAAAGTATATGTCCTTGGACTGTGGGAGGAAACCGGAGTATACAGAGGAAACCAGTGCAAGTGATGGGGGAAAAAAATTAACTCCACAGAAATACCTGAACACAAGGGAATTGTACACAGGACTTTTTTGATGTGACGCAGACATGCTAAACAACTATTAAGGAAATAAGGATGGACATCACACACACGCGCACACACGCACACAGTCATTTGCTGCACCACTTAATCCCACTATTGGGGTTAGGGTGAGACTGGAGCCTGTGTCAGCTGACACTAGGTGAAGGCAGGGTACACCCTGAACAGTTCGCCAGGCCATCACAGGGTAACACACACACAACTGCTCACTCTCACTCTCTCACCTAGGGGCAATTTGTAACAGCCAGTTAGCCTAATCTGCATGGGTTTTGACTGTAGGAGGAAACTGGAGTACCCAGAGGAAACCCATGCAAGCACAGGGAGAACATGCAAACTCCACACTGAAAAGTTTGAGCCCGTGACTCGACCCAGGAACGATTTTCTGTGAGGCGCACGCGCTAACCACTATACCTCCGTGCAATACAGAAAATGTTAATAGCTGTCAGGCGCTTTTAATGAGTTTACATTTTTCAGTCCTTTACTCCTGTTAATTCACACACTTTTCTTCACTCTCAGACACTCAAGCACCTCATGGAAAAGGAGCGCGTGAAGGGCTTTGTGCAGTGCATCGTGGCCCAAAAGGTACGCGAAGGTATCAGTCACATGATCCAGTCGAGTGGCCTGGGTGGAATGCGACCAAACACGGTTGTAATGGGTTGGCCACAAGCCTGGAGACAGAGCGAAGATCCACAAAGCTGGAAGACCTTCATCAGTGAGTAAAGAGGAGGGGAGTTTGAATGGGTGGTGGTTACAGAAAATGTAGAGTGCTTCGTAATTATTTCTTTTAAGGTTGTCACTATCTGGAGGTTTGAATTCTAAATGAGTCCAAGCTTAGAGAAAATCCTGGAACCAATCTTTAAAAAAATATTTGTACAAGTGCATTTTTAAAGGAGCAGATAAATGTGGTGGATCTCTGTTTAACCCTTAGTGAAATAGAAATAGCCAACTGCTGTGTTCAGTAAAAAATGCTCAGGAATGAAGATGATCATACTTATTCTCTGGTAGCACTCATTAAGTGCTTATTAGTTACCTGCAAAATTGCATTTTACTCACATTTTAATTAGTAACTAATTATATGAACGCAGAGAATTTTATTATACATTATCAGTAGCTATAATGGAGACGAGACGTGATATTGCATTAATTGTTGCAGACATCGCTTAAGATGGTACAGGGATCCCTCACTTTTTGCGGTTAATGGGGGGTTGAGGCCCCCCACGAAGACCGAATTTCCACGAAGTAGGATCGACCCATCCCTGACTGATGTATACGTACGTGTATATAATATCAATAAATGCATATTCAACACTATAAATGCTTATAATAATAACTAAACATCCAAAAACAATGCATAAGATGTAAATAAAATATAAATAATATAAAATACATACATGTAATTGTACATGGATGTAAATAAAGTGTAAGAAATGCCTTGACTTCCGCCTTTTCTGCCACACAAATGCTGTTATCTCAGAGCTGTCCCAAACCGGAGTTGGTAGTGACTTTGGCCCCTTTCCCTTAACTTTTTCCCTATTTAATAGTGAAAGAGTTAAGGGACAGGCCGCAAGGGTACTACTGACTTCTCGCAAGCTGATTGGTCGAGATGAATTTCCCACTGAGTCAGTAGCGACCCCTTGTGGCATTTTCATGAACTTTTTTCCATATTTTTATTTTTCGATGAATATTTATTAAAAATCCGTGAACCTGAAGTGCGATATAGCGAGGGATGACTGTATATGATTCCTGAATTCAAGTTGATTTTGATCTGAATGTTCAGTGTGTCTCCTGCTTTACAGACACCGTGCGCTTGACAACAGCAGCCCATCTCGCTCTCCTGGTTCCCAAGAACATCTCTCTCTTTCCGACGAGCAGTGAGCCATGTACAGATGGTTACATCGACGTGTGGTGGATTGTGCATGACGGAGGCATGCTCATGCTCCTGCCCTTCCTACTTCGGCAGCACAAGGTAACAGAGAAACAGTATAGTTTCAGGGTTGAATTTGTATCATTTTGTTGAGATCTGTTCAAGGTTTGTGTGTGTGTTTGTCTGTGTGTGTGTTAGGTTTGGCGCAAGTGCGGGATGCGGATCTTCACTGTAGCTCAGATGGAGGATAATTCCATTCAGATGAAGAAAGACCTGGCCACGTTCCTCTACCACCTACGCATAGAGGCTGAAGTCGAGGTTGTAGAGATGGTATGAAAGGATAATGCACCCCTTTTTTCCATATTTTTATTTTTCGATGAATATTTTTTAAAAATCTGTGAACCTGAAGTGCGATATCATATCAGTGTATACCACATGGGAGTGTTGCAATAGGATCTCAGTCTGCTATCTCAGGATTTAAAATCATTGTCATAGTATATTACTACACGGGAATGGCATGATCTGATTGGCCAAAATGACAGACACTCACAGTTTGTCATGGGCACATGAGCAGGCAGCATCATCATTATTATCATGCATTAAAATGGAAAAATAAATCATAAAAATCTTATTTTAGATTGCTTTTGATCAAGTTTCTGTATAGTGATACCAACAGGTTTAACACATAAGAACCCACGGTGACACTGGTGTCACTAAGATTTTAAATGTCCAGGAAACTTCCTTATACAGGCGTATCTTTGACTTTACCTCATTAGGCCACTAAGTGACATATGTGTAATTTCCTGGTGCAGTTACATGACACTCTGTGAATTTGGGTACACATGACAGCACCTGACCAAATCATCCAATCATCAAATTTTAAAGAGCTTATTTTTGGTGACTGAAGGTATGTTGCAAAAAAAATTAACAATTCTAGGATTTTAATTAGATGTTTTATATTACCTTTAACATTTTTTGATAACATTTTTTTGGAGAAACTGATGTAAAAATGTTACAAGAAAATCGTTGTGACAGATGTCACATGGGGCATTTACCCTTAAAATGGTTGTGGAAAACATGACGGGACGGCACATTGGCCTGGGAAGTATGAAAAGCATGACTGTTGCAAATTCTGAAGAGTCAATGCAACCATCACCATGTTAAAACTGCTCAATTGGCCTAAGAGACCGATTATAATGGTTACAACATGGTGCTGATAAAAGTTTTGTTCTCCAGTATTTTTTGTAGTTTTTTTGCACTATGTACATGTTTTCTGAATTTTACTACATATTTCTCTTGGCCTTTAATTATTTACAGTTACTGTAACTTGTTCCATACCCAATTTGGGGTATTATTTGTTTTTTTATTCACTTTGAGTGTCTTTTGTGGTATATTCAGACAATTTTTTTGTTAAACTTGAACATTAAAGTAGAACTTTGCTGCATCTTGTGAAAAATGCAATTACAAATATAAAGATAGGTTACTAAGCAAAAAAGTTTCAAGGTGATTTAATTTCAAATAAGGAAGAAATTTACCATAAATGCCCAATGTGGCATATGTGTACCTTTCCAGATCTTTGTCAGTCGGAGGTAGTATTTCAAAAACAAATTAGAAATGTGTTCTATGCGGTCCATTTGGTCTGTTTTATATCCCCCATAATTTTCCTTTAAGGGGAAATGGGCCCGGAGCCTTAGGCTGTTGTTATTAGGCACTGCACTTACCTGCTGGAGCTTATCTGCATTTATTATGATATAACAATTTAAAATAACAAACCATAAAAAGCCCATTTTAGTGTGCTTTTTTTTTTTTTTTTTTTTTTTTTTTTTTTTTTTTTGCTTCAGTGCTTCTGTAGGATATACTAAAACAATTACACACCCCAGGCTCAGTGGATGCCACTAACATTAATATTCAGCCGCATCTACTTCACCTTCTGTGCATGATGGTTAATTATTCTGAGTTAACGGAAGGTGCTAGATTCAAAACCGCAGACACTCACAGTCACTAAGAGCAGGTGGTGTCATTGTTATTGCTCTTTAAAATGTTAGTTTGTTAATAAGATTTCGATTTTTGTTGATTGATTGCCTCCAGTAATCTAGCAAACCCTCTGTGTGTGTGTGTGTGTGTGTGTGCGTATCTACCCCTTCTGTCTGTCTCTCTTACACAGCATGACAGTGATATCAGTGCGTATACATATGAGAGAACTCTGATGATGGAGCAGCGCTCTCAAATGCTCCGCCAGATGCGCCTCTCCAAATCTGACCGAAACAGAGAGGTGTGTGTGTTTGTGTACATGTGTGTGTGTGCGTGTGTGTATGCATGAGAACTTTAGACATACCAGGTAATGCCAGAGCTGTGATTAAATAAGCTGAATGCAGTTTTTATCATTACTTATTTTAAATTTAGCCTATTTTTCCTTACTTTTCATGAATTTCATGAAGGTGTAATGCATGTGAAGAATTCCTTTTAGCAAGAGTTTGTGTTTTAGGAAGTATTATTTGATGGAAAAGAGACAGCCACCTGCAGCTTCATACATAGTGCAGAGACAAGTGATATAAATGAAGACGGCGTAAACGTGAGTGTGAGACAGGAAAAGAGAGTAAGTGTGTTTGAGTGAATGTCAGGCAGAAGAAAAGGAAGGGCCCCTGAAAGAACTGCTGGGGAAGAGGTGTGTGTGTGTGTTTGTGTGTGTGTAAAATTGTGAGACCAATATCAGATTTTATACAGGTGTGTGCGTGTGTGTGTGTTTATGTAGGCACAGCTGGTAAAAGACAAGAACTCGATGCTGCACTTAACCAGCATTGGCTCCGATGATGACGACGACACTGATGGACCGAGTGGGATGGAAAAATTGGGCGGAGCCTCTGAGCATAGGCGTGTCCACATGACCTGGACTAAAGACAAAGCACTGGAACTGCGTGCACAAGCACACATTCCCTCTGGCTGCAGCACACCTGAGGGCTTCAGAGACATGCTCAGTATCCGGCCGTGAGTTTTTCACTCATTTCGCCCATTCCTTTATCCATCCATCCATCCAGCTACGTATTACCCTCATGCACTCATCCGCTCAGTTAATACACTTATCCATTTGTCCTACCAAATCTACATTCCACCAGTTATTCATCCACCCACTCGTTCACTCACTCACTCGCTTATTTGCCGACCCACTTAATCCTATTATGGTCGAGAGAGACTGGAACCTCTTTCAGCCAACACTGGGCGAAAGAGGGTACACCCTGAACAGCTCACCAGGCCGTCACAGTGCAAAAAAACACACACACACACACACACACAAGCAGGGATAATTTGGAACATCCATTGTGCATGTCTTTGGACTGTGGAAGGAAACTGAAGTACCCGGAGAAAACCAAACACGGGAAGAGCACGCAAAATTCACACAGAAATGCCTGAGCCTTTAACTCGAACCCAAGATCTTCTTTCTGTGAGGTGGACATGCTGACCACTACACCTCTGTGCCGCCCCCTATTCCTCCATTTATCCGTTGACGTGTCTGTTAACGAGGACCCATCACTCCAGACATTGCATACCTACATATTAATGTGTATATATATAGTCTCTTTGTTTGTCTTCTGTCCATTTATACCAAATCTAGCTTCCTTTGTGAAAAGGGTACAGTTGGTTTATGGTTGAATCTTTTGAGAGTAAATGAAGGACAATGTAAAAATAATTAAAAGTTTTGTTGTGGGATTGCATGTGTATGTTTATTTAAGAATGCGTATCCCTCCTGCAGAGATCATTCCAATGTGCGGCGCATGCACACAGCTGTCAAACTCAATGAGGTCATCGTAAATAAATCCCATGACGCCCGGCTGGTCTTACTCAACATGCCAGGACCGCCCAGGAATCCAGATGGGGACGAAAACTGTATCCTTTTTCTCACACTTGTGCACACAAACGGACAGCAGGATTTGCATTTTGTGTCTGGAAATATTTAATTGTACAGTAATGGATTGATTTGAAGTAAGTATTATATCATTACACTTGTTTAATAGTCCAAAAAAATTTTATTCCCTACGTAATGCCGTGTAAAGAAGTATCCCTGACAGAAATATGCAGATATGGAATTTTTGGAGGTTCTGACCGAAGGCCTTGAGCACGTCCTGTTGGTCAGGGGTGGAGGAAGCGAGGTGATCACCATTTATTCTTGATTGCCAGTAAAAGTCATTCAGCGGATGGTTTGACTGAAGTGTTAAGCAGAGTGAAGTGTGGATGATGCGTCACTAGCTATGTCTGAAACATGCTCCGCCTACTCCACAAAGCCCCACCCACCGTCCACATCAGCCTGTTTACCAGCACCAGTGCTTCAGCACTTGTCATCATTTCTGTTCGAACGACATGATGGTTATGAGTTTATGTGGAATCACTATGTCGGACCAACTGATGAGAAATACACACACATTAATCACACACATTACATGGTGGAACAGCGAGTGTGTTCCATGGATTGACTCAGGGGTTGCTCTAGTTGATGGACATTGAATGTGTGTGTGTGTGTGTGTGTGTGTGTGTGTTCTTAGACTTGTTCCTATGTTCCAGATTAAAGGATTATTGTTAAGGTATTGTTAGAGGCTGTTTCAACAGCGTGTTTGTATTTGATGAGCGTGAACGGATGAGAATTCAGAATTTCTTTCTAGCAATATGACACAGGCATTGTTGCACATTTCGTCAATGTTTCAGCATGCTATTTTAGTGTCAGTTATTAATGTGCTTGCATGTTAGTGCGTATGAGAGAATGTAAGATATCAATGAAGACCCTTCACCGAAAATATATGTTTAATTTGTTTTGTGTTTTGTTTTTTCCTTTGAGGAGCCATAATGTGTTTTCAGACTTGTTACTGAAATCACTACACTCAGAAGAAAAAAAAAAGATTGTATTTGTGGTCCTTGCTCTTTTTATGTCTGCACATCATCTGCCTCTAGCAGTGCTTTTGAGGTATGTTTAAAAAAATAATAATTTTTAATTTCCTGTATTTGTTTTAATGTGCAGAGGCGGTGTTATTTGCTCTGTCTTACATGTTTTTAGTTGTGCTATCAAAGCAAAGACTAATTTTTTTATGTTATTGTTGGGGTTTTTTTACTTTTCACTGATATTTCAAAATTAAAGGGTCCAAGTCAAGAAGTTGGGAGTAAAATGGTTCTGGAAGAAAATTGATATCGATGTGGTGTGATTAATTAACATACCATTACATAATTATTTCATTACAAGTTCATTGTATTCCCCCGTGAAGCGTGGGGATACTGTTTTCACAGGCTGTCCTCCGCCTCAGCCGTGACCTGTTTTTCAAGGTCACTGAGGTCTTCGCGACAATCTATAGGGTGCAGTCTTTTCTCTGATCAGTTTCCAAGTCATACTTGTTATATGCACATAGTTTCGAGGTCTTCAAGCCCCATATGAAATATGCACGTGGCCATGTAAAAAGTTAGATATGTCAACTATAGCACATTATTGTTTGTTATTTATACCAGATATGCCTATGGACATCCCTGTTAACCTTGTCAAAAGAAAAACATGATGATACTAAGTGTGCTGTTGACCAGGCAAGGGATACACCTAGTATTTTGTGACAAGACTGCATTTCTAGTTTTCAATTCATTTTCAAAATTGTTTAATTGGGTTACAGTGAGCCTGTCCCACATTTATACATGAGGTGATCAAGAATATTCTATTAGGTTCATTTCTTTGGACTGTCAGAAGAAACCGGTGTATCTGCAGGAAATGCAAACTCCACGCAGAAATGCACTCGCCAGACAAGGAATAAACCCAGAGATTTGTATTCTTGGACTTATTGCATACATTACATAAGTATTGGCGCTAATAATTCATGGAAGCAAGTCTCCCCTAATCTGATAAAACCTACACTCACCGGCCACGTTATTAGGCACACATGTCCAACTGCTCGTTAAAGCAAATTTCTAATCAGCCAAATCACATGGCAGCAACTCAATGCATTTAGGCATGTAGACATGGTCAGGACGATCTGCCCCAGTTCAAACCAAGCATCACAATGGGGAATAAAGGTGATTCATGTGACTTTTAACGTTGCATGGTTGTTGGTGCCCAATGGGCTGGTGTTTCAGCCCAATGGGCTGGTGTTGGTGGAGTGTTTCAGAAACTGCTGATCTACTGGGATTTTCTCACACAACCATCTCTAGGGTTTACAGTGAATGGTCCGAAAAAGAGAAAATATCCAGTGAATGGCAGTTCTGTGGGCGAAAATGCCTTGTTGATGTCAGAGGTCAAAGGAGAATTGCCAGAGTGGGTCGAACTGATAGAAAGGCAACAGTAACTCAATCACTCGTTACAACCGAGGTATGCAGAAGAGCATCTCTAAACGCACAACATGTCGAACCTTGAGGCAAATGGGCCACAGCAGCAGAGGGCTACACCAGGTACCACTCCTGTCAGCTAAAAACAGGAAACTGAGGTTACAGTTCGCACAGGCTCGCCAAAATTGGACAATAGAAGATTGGAAAAATGTTGCCCGGTCTGATGAGTCTCGATTAGTGCTGCGACATTCGAACGGTAGTGTCACAATTTGGTGTCAACAGCATGAAAGCATGGATCCATCCTGTCCTTGTATCAACGGTTCGGGCGTGTAATGGTGTGGGGAATATTTTCTTGGCACACTTTAGGTCCCTTAGTTACCAATTGAGTATCGTTGCAATGCCACAGCCTCCCTGAGTATTGTTGTTCACTATGTCCCTCCCTTTATGATCACAATGTACCATCTTCTGATGGCTACTTCCAGGATAATGCACCATGTCATAAAGCTCGAATAATCTCAGACTGGTTTCTTGAACATGACAATGAGTTCACTGGCCTCAAATGGCCTCCACATTCACCAGATCTCAATACAATAGAGCACCTTTGGGGTGTGGTGGAACGGGAGATTCGATTCATGGATGTGCAGCCGACAAATCTGCAGCAACTGTGTGATGTTATCATGTCAATATGGACCAAACCCTCTGAGGACTGTTTCCAGTACCTTGTTGAATCTATGCCACGAAGGATTAAGGCGGTTCTGAAGGCAAAAAGGGGTCCAACCCGGTACTAGCAAGGTGTACCTGATAAAGTGGCCGGTGAGTGTAGTCACTCACTTTTTCATGAAACAGAAAACTAAAAAAAACCCTGAAGCCGTTCAGGAGTTAATAGGCTCTTCCAGAGCAAAATCTAGCAGATGGGATGATGTTTGTTCACTGTTAGTTGACTATATGAAAGGATAAAACCAAATAATTTCAAAAACGGGCCTAACTCTATTTCTACCAAAAATGTGAGTTACCAGGTTTTACCAGATTATTTTAGAAGTAGGACAATCTTTGCCTGTTACAAGATAATCATCCTTCAGATATAAAAAAAAATGTTTGTTGCTCATCTAAGAAGCTTCAGCTTGATGAGACTTCTTCCTGCTTCGTGATTAAAATGCTTCCATACACAAGCAATAAGATACTATCTTTTTCTACAACATATACTTCGCTCTACTCCATGTATCGAGCCATGTTTTTCTATGAGTATCATTTCA
>JAQNCB010000011.1:11721314-11748176 GCA_030068295.1 Euristhmus nudiceps | reverse complement strand
CTTCCAGGAGTTTTGCTGTTGCTGATTTTACGGTCTGTTCCTGCCTTTTAAAAATGTACCAAATTGTTGAGTTGAGCGTCTTCCAGGAGTTTTGCTGTTGCTGATTTTACGGTCTGTTCCTGCCTTTTAAAAATGTACCAAATTGTTGAGTTGAGCATTCCTAAAGTTAATGCTATCTCTCTGATAGGTGTGGTTTTTTTTTTTCAGCCTAATGATGTCCTTCTTTACTTGTGCTTATATCTATTCAGCTAATTCCAGACATTTTATCTCCTTATTTTAGTCATGAAATAATGAAGAAACAGGCAATAAGTGGGCATAAAACTTTATCAGTCAGCTGTTTGAACACTTTCTTGCCTCTTAACTACAAGGGGGGGAAAAAACTTATTAAACTTCTTAAATTACAGCTGAAGGTCTACACTTCAATCACAACTTCATGTCCATTGTGGTGGTGTAAAGACATATTTGGGTGTTTCTAGGAAACTTGTACCTGAAAGCAGGACAGGCTAAAAATTTGAAAAAGATGTAAACTAATGTTAAGTAAATTTAGAAGCAGTCGTTCATTCATTATTTTCTAAGCTGCTTCATTCTAATTCAGCTTATGGGAAAGCTGGCACCCATCTCAGCTGACTCTGGACCAGGACGGGGTTACGCCCTGGAGAACTCACCAGGTCATCTCAGTGCTAAAACACCCATACAACCATTCACACTCACACCTAGGGGGGATTTGGAACAATTAGCCTACTGTGCATGTATTTGGACTGTGGGAAGAAACAGGAGTACCCAGAGGAAAACGATGCAAGCATTAGGAGAACATGCAAACTCCTTCAGAAGGACTTTGGGTCTGTTTTTAAAAGCTGTATTTACTGATATAAAAAAATACACTCTTTTTCCAGTGAAGTAATATCTGCATGGATGATTTAGCAGGCAATGCTTAACCTGACATAAGAGTGGTAAAATTAGTCACACAGTCCAGAGATATGCACATTACCTTATTGGCTGTTCCAAATTGCCCCCAGGTGTGCGGGTGGGTCTGAATGGTGTGTTTGCCCTGCAGTGGTCTGGAGGGCTGTTCATGGTGTACCCTGCCTTCACAGTGTTGGCTGAGCCGAGTACATTTCATCTGTTCTGCAAATAGTCAGAATTATCAGGTGTTAAAGAACCTGACGAAGCTCCAAATACTAAGAAATAAATAAAAAATAAGAAACCAATGAAAAAAAACATTTACAAAAATTGTGACAGTCCAAATATCCATGGCTGTCAGCCCTTCATCTCAGGGCCAACACACATCCAATCACACTCACACCTTGGGTCTGGTTTGCCGAACATGCATGTCCTTGGACTGTGTGAGGAAACCCACCCAAGCACCGGGAAAACATGCAAAATCCACACAAAAACACTTTCGCTAAGTTCAGGGATCAAGTCTAGGACCTTCTTGCTGTATGGTAGACATGCCACCAGACTTATTCTACTGTTTTTATCTACAGGAGACTTGAATTAGGCAAACAATTCGTTTTGAGGGTGTTCATGTGACAAAAAAAATGTTTTAATATTATTTGTGGCACTATTAACAGTAAACTTGGCAAAATAAATAATTAATTCCCATTATTTATGAGCAGTGTCTTATTTTTAAATTCAGGCGGCTTCAACTTGACAAGGAAGTAGGGTGGTCCTTACGTCACGTCCGCTTTTAACCCGGAAGCCATGTTGTGAGGGTATTTTTTAGGCTGTGAGAGTCGTTTTGGCTGGAGTTTTGAGGCAGAAACCGGGTCGTTTTCAGGGCTCGTATGGAGGTAAGAAGAGAAGTCGAGAGTTATTCAATGTCAATAGCTCCTCTGTCTGGTCCCCTGTCCACCCCGACATGTTAATTCACACGTTGCTCCTTTAATTCTCCATTAAACAATGTTTTTAAACAAGCCACCAAGAAGCCGCAGTGCTCCCCCATCAACTTACTTCCTTGTTCTTAGTTAGCTTACTAGCAGCTAGTCACAAACGAATGGCTTTTTGGAGAGTTTGCTAGCTAATTATCATCTGCTTCCAGAAAACTACTTTCCTTTTATTTATTTTATGAGGGTTTATTTAACTCGCTTGATCAAGAGTCTCACTTCAGACCACACACTTCATGATGCTGCTCTAAATCTGACATAGTCATTCATAAACAAAGCGAGCTACTTGAATCATCACTCCAGTTTGACGCTAGTGTAGATGTGTTCAATGTCCTTTCTTGGTATAGAGTTTATACGGCGTATTCCATGGAAAAGGTGGGTTATATGAGGCTTCTCGTGTGTTTGATCACTATTCTGGGATGGAAAGATCAGGATAGTGTTTGAAATGTTTGCTGGAGCTACAGTTTTTCTTTGATATGATGTAAATACCTCAAACATTGACTTTAAATACAGTGATGAAAGTATTAAAAATTATATGTTGAGCTGTAGACGGTACAAACTTTTATACAGAGTTTAAACTGAGGTCAAAGAGTGAAACAATGAATTTCCTGCTGTCTTTTGTGATTCAGATATGAATCGAATCTCTTCTAGAGGAGGAATTTTTCACTTCGTCAAATCATGTTTATATTTACAAAATAGTAGCCCTCAATGATTAAAAAAACCTTCAAATCATGTGTGTCAGGCCGGTATCCCCCCTCCTCCACAAAAAAAAGCATCAATTCAGTCTCCACTGCTTCTGAATCAAGAATCGTCGAATCAAGAATCAAAGAGAAGTTGATTCTCTACTGTTTCGAACTCAACTCCGAAGCCAAAGTGTCGATTCACCAACTGCCTTTTGGAGATCCGAATTTAGGAAAACGGATGTGCTAGTTCAATAAGGGAAATATATGTTAGTCCAAGTGTATATCATAATAATGGGACTCAAGTTTACAGCTTCATGTGACTTTATTACTAAATTACAGTCTTTCATGTAATCAAACCTAACAGTTAAACATGTGTGTTTGTGTACATATACAAATTGTGTCCCTTGGTGGTGTATGGGTTAGCACATCTGCTTTACAGCAAGGTCGAGGGTTCGAGTCCTGGGCTCCAGTTTTTCTGTGTGGGGTTTGCATGTTCTCCCAATGATTTCATGGGTTTCCTCCTGGTGCTCTGATTTTATCCCACAGTCCAAAGACATAAGGCAAATTGGCTGTTCCAGATTGCCCCAAGGTGTGAATGGTTGTGTATTGGCCCTGCGATTGACTGGCGATATGTTCATAGTGTACTCCTTCTTTTCCCAGTGTCGGTTGATTCTCTAAATTGGAGTCGATTCCCTCGGTCTTGTCCAGGAATTGTGTTGCTTTAGGCCTTTTGTGGACTGTTCCACTGCTTTTTAAACGGGGGTGTTGCATTATTGAAAACATGATTTGTGTGTTGTCTTTGTTTCCAGGATGTGGCTCTCACATGAAATAATTTAAGCATCTTCAGTACTTTCTGCTATATTAGGTTTATTGAAACTTATGACTTGTACATATTTTTCCAACACGCGTGAAATATTGGGAGGATCAGTAAACCCCTGTGTTGCGTCTCCATCTCGAGGTCGGAATCGGTAACTCTGGTTTGATTGAGAATCCTGTGAAGCACGTAGGGCAAAGAAGGAGGAAAAAAATCCGTTTGTGATGAATGGTATCAGCTTGCTTTTAGGATCTTTTACGTCGATTTGGCTGATTTTAATGTGTCAGGAATGGACGTGGTGCTGTGTTTGACATCGGGCTCGGTGTGAAATGTGAATTATTTGTTGTACCCGGTGTCTTATCCGTGTTTTCCCTCCCATGTGGCTGTCATTCAAATGGATTCTACGTTAGCAGTGAGCTAACTTGCTAGCCAGCACGCCTTTGCCGCTTACAGGCATACTGTTATTTTTTAAACTACACGTTTGTGATTTCCTCTTTTTATTTAATTTGTTGATCTTCACAACGCTGAAAGTTGTCGAAGCGGCTGTGTACCGCAGTAATGCGTCAGTCATACGGGACAGCGTGAGCCGAGTGTGAGGGAGTACAAGTGGATTTAACCCGGGATATTTCTGGCACTGGAGGAAATCTGAGGGGTCACCGGATCTACCCAAGGCCTTTTACACGACAGTCCACTTGGAAGCTAACTCATTCTGGGGGTTTCTGAGACGCGCTCGGCGTCACACTGCGGTTCAAATTTGATTTTTTTTGTTTCTTGCGCATGCGCAGACCAGTCATAAAATGGATCTGAATTTTTACTCGGATCTGACGGATGGGACCGGACAGCCAGGGGATCCCGAGTTCCTGGACGCACAAGCCTTTAATGGATTTGATGCAGTTCAAAAGGTGAACAGTGTCATCCTTCCAATAAAAATAGTTTGAGATCACGTGAAAAGTGTACAAGTGTATTCTGTAGATTTAGTAATTACATCTTTATATTATTCGTATAATTTTGTTCAGTGGTTTTGGTGCTGCTATGTTGGCAGATGCTGTACATTCCTCAGATAAGAGTGGTCCTGTGCCCTCTGACGTCACATCCCTGCTTGGATTTGAATTTGTAAATAGGGCATCCTGGGATTTATTTACCAGATGTGTCTTCATGATAACTTTCCCACCAGTCTTCCAGACAGCAGTAAAGTGCCCACAGGATGGCTTAGTTATTAAAGTTATAAACTTTTTGTAATTTGCATTAATAATCTTTTTTTTTTTTTTTTTTTTTTTTTTATTAATGTGGATGTTTTGCATCATACGTGTTCCATCCAAACTTGGCATTCAAGCAGCTGAAGAAGGCAATGCATCAGCAGCAGTTTGGAAACGCGCTAAAAACAATAATGATAGCAACACTCCATGCTTTGATCAGCATCCACTCAGGAAATGATGCGATTTTAGGAATAATCACCTCATTCCAACCCTTTCGCATGTTTCCCACTTCTTAATGTTTTCGAGTGAAGCTATGAGCAGTGAACAACTCCTGGCAGCCCCTGAGGGAAGAAGCCAAAAGGAAAGTAGTAGTTGCACTTTGCTGCCATTCTCTGACTTTGTATGGTCACTGATCGCATCCTGTGTGGATGCTCCTTTAGAGCCGAGATTCCCAATCCTGGTCCTAGAGGTCTCCCTGTCCTGCAAAGTTATAGCACACTCTCTTCAGCTCTGCTTCTTGTTAACTTATTTGTTTAGTGCTTAGTTTAGTTTGCTTAGTTTTTTTTTTTTTTTTTTGGGGGGGGGGTGTGTTATAGCAGGGAAAACATGAAAATGTGTACCATAGGGAATCCTCTAGGACCAAGGATGGGAACCTCTACTTTAAAGATTGTGGTAGTACCCCAACCTGATTTTTCCAAAGATGCTGTAATGCCGCACAGGTGACCATTGAGATGCATCATGCTTCAAAAATGATGTCAGAAAAATCCCCCACACAAATCTAACTTTAATGTATGTTTACATGTAATGTATACTAAAACAGCTGTTTGCTTCAGGTTCAGTGGATATCACAGAAAAGTGATATTTTTGTCCTGTCTCAAGGACAAATCACCAATACCCACCTCACCTTTAGCGAATCGGCATACTTTATTGATCTCAGAAGAAATTGTGTAAAGAATAATTGTATAAGACCACAGTGTTAGATATATGAGAAAAGAGCAAATAATATTGCACTGGTGGACTTCCTGCAAAAAAAACATGTGGCATTAGCAGCAGTCCAGCATCTTTTTTTCAAGCTAACAGCGACGGCATCTGCAGAGAAAATCATGGACGTGTGTATCAGCCGAAAAATATCAGATAAGCGCCAAGTTTGGTAAAAATTGTAGATGATCCAAACGGAACCAGAGTTAGCACAGATGACTAGGGAGCAGCTGCAGGTGTTTTATTTTCTCGATAGATAATAGAGAGTACTAGTGAGGCACAGTGGTGTAGCGGTTGTCATGTCTACCTCACAGCAAGAAGGTCCTGGGTTTCAGTTCTAGGCTCCACGAGAATGTTTCTGCCTGGGGTTTGCATGCTCTCTCTGTGCTTGCTTGGGTTTCCAACAGGGACTCTTGTTTCCTCCCACAGTTCGAAGACGTATATAACATAATTGGCTGTTTCAAACTGCCCCAGGTATGAGTGTGAGGTATGAATGGTTGTGTGTATGTTTGCCCCTGTGATGGATTAGTGATCCGCCCATGGTGTACCATGGCTAAGATAGGATCCACCTTCACGTGAGTCTAGCAGGATTAAGTGGCTCTGCAAATGGATAAATGTTTGTTTTGCTTCATTTATATCTTCTAACGCAGGTAAAGTGAAAGTAAGGTATCCCCCCCCCCCGGGGGCATCGGGCCATTGTGCACAAGCTGGTACCCGAACTTTTCATTCTGGTGAACACTCTGGTGTGAAGTGTTAATAAATGGCCCATGGATGCTACTAAAAAGTGTATTATTGTAAAGATGATTATTCTGGAAAGTATTTTTTATTTTTTTTATCTTTCTGAACTTGGATTCTGTGCTTTGGGTTCTCTTTCAGTTCCACGGAGGAAGCGACAACTTTTTGCCTATGAGTGGAGAGGGCCATCCTTTCCTGTCCTCCTCCGAGGTACAGCTCCACTCCACATACTCCCTTCAAATCCAGGATGCCGAGGTGCTTTGCGTACAGAGCGTTTAATTTAATTCTCTCCATGTCACTGTTCACATTTTCTCACATTCTAGACCTAATCATAAAGCCAGGATCAGGCGTGTGTTGAAATCTCAGTCTAGTACGAAGGCGATAGCTTTTCTCTGTTAACATGCAACTTTTGAAGGTGTATCTTTTTATACCTTTAGTGGGCGTGTTTTGCCTAGAAGGGTGTATCTAGTGTGCAAAATATCCACACACACCTATTTACCTTTACGCCATATTACTTAATTCAGATGGAATTACTGATCTGTGTTTCATAAACCACAGATGCTGAAAACAATCTGTGTTCATCAGCAGGTTTTATATAATTTGGCCCAGATTTTTACACACACATCTAGTTTCTATAATGAGAACTACATGGGTTTTATTGTTCAGAGCGATCATTATTTTAATCATTGTTGTGTATGCTGTGCGTGATTATTGAACAGATGGTAAATAGAAGAGTTTGCAACCATGGGTTTAGTTTAAGCTTTTTATGTCACCTCAAAATTGCACATAAGGCCGTGCTTCGTAATTATTTTCTGTGACACCCCCACCCCCCCCCCCCCTGCCCCAGGAAGAAAAAAATTCGTGCCCCCCAACCCCCGCGTGACTATAAATAATATTATTTGTCTATAACATGTATATAAACAGTGTATCCTTATTAAGATTAAAAACAAAAAAAAAGAAATATAGTTCAACTTACAACAAAGAAAACATTAACATTCTTTTTTTAATCTGTAACAGATAATATTTAAAGTGCACCTATTTGCCTGAAATAAAAAATACATCCTTATTTAAACTGTAAATATTTTTTGACAACTTAATGCACCAGTTGATAGTGGAAAAATAAAAATCCTCTCTCTGCCTTTCTCTTCATTCCTGTTCTCTGCTGAAATCCCCGACACCATAGCGTGACATTGAGAGCGAAACTGCCAACCAGTGTAGTGGAGGTGCAATTACACTTAATTCTAGTACAGTAAAGGGGCCCTGACACTTGCATGGTTTTTTTTTTTCACGTGTTACTGTTTGCTTTTTGTTTGCATTTCAATAAATTATATTAGTTCAAAACACGTGTTTTTCTTTTTAGCTGTACAATACAATTAAAGAGACACGAAAACGAAAGAAAACATTAATTGGTACATAGTTCGGATTTTATCTTCGAAAAGTTCCCCTGACATCACCGTGCAGGAAGGGAATCTCGTCGCGCAAATGCGTGTGCCCGAACTAGTCGTGACCGGAGTCTTGAAAGCCTCCCGATTCGTGGAAAGACTTGCCATGACTCGAGTCGTGACAAGTCGTGATAAAAAAATCATGCAAATGTCAGGTCGCCTTATGGCAAAAAAAAGCATGTTCCCCAGGGTCACTGGCGCCCCCCCTGGCATCACGCCGCGCCCCCATTGAGAAGCACTGACATAAGGTAACATAGATCTATAAAATTATCTGTTTATAATAGTGGACCGATTTTGGAGTTGTCTTCATGTGCTGCAGTGGACACAGTCAGGATTTGGTTAAGAGGTTATGTCCATTCATAACATTCTTCAATACATGTGGGGTGGGGGGGGGGGGGATTATTGACCATATAAGGGAGAAAAATCATTTTTCAATAATGTAAAGTTCGGATGGGAGTTTCAAAACTATGGAGGTGGTATTTTTTATATATATATATATTTTTTTAAATAAGCACTTGTGTTCTGAAGATGGTCCTTGTTGCATCCAAACCAACTTGCCACCAAGTAACAAGTCCTTGATTTATCTTTTAAAATATAATGATAGGGGTATTGTTGATGATGCTTTTTGGTTTGTCAGAAAAAATTGGGAATTTCCTAGTTAATTTTTAAGCCTTCATGTAACATGGACATCGCACTTTGTGTGGAGTGACCCGAACATTAATAGAATTAGACATATTTAACTCTATTTTCACTGACAGTGATGTGAAAGCATATTCGTCTTGTAGTGTGTGGAAAAGTTTTTTTTGCAGAGGAATTGTTTTCTGTAGGTTTTGACACTTGGATGTTACGAAAATGTGTTGCTTTAGTTTATCAGCTGATATCAGTCGGTTTCTTATATGGGTCTGATCATGAAATTGGTACCGAAATGTGTGACACTGACCTGGCACATTTTCTGTGGATTTAAAAGAAGAAGAAAAAAAAGTGGGGGAAACCCCCCCCCCCCCTTTTTTTTTTAAATATACGTATTCGGCTAATATCCATTAAGCCATGGTTTAGATGCGGGATAATATTCCTTGGAGGAACAGTGTTTTCAAATTATTAGTGAATTTAAATCTCATTCTATTTCCTAAAATAGCTTTAGCTAATAATTGTCTAATTAGTTACACTATGCTAGTTGATGGTGCCTCACATGTTCAACTTTTGTCTATTATCTATAGTCAATAAATGCAAAGACATGTGTAATCGGTGGGTGCACAAGATACAGCATGTAGCTTAAAAACAAGAGAAGTTATGTTCCCCGTTTTATGTTATTGGACCTGTGAAGAACTTGGCAGAGGCTCAACAGGGCATGAAAATAATGAGGTCCTTCACTTGTCGCAAAGGTGAGAGTGAAAAGGTTGTAAACTAGAAATGTTATAAACTGGAAATCACAAATAACTTTAGAAATTGTGTTCACCATATAAGAGAGATTAGATAATCCTTTATACGTCCCACAAACGGGGATATATCAATATGCACATATTGATGTGGTATTATCTCCCAGGCATGCACTAAAGATTTTATGCATTCATTAAGAAATAAACTTGGATGTGGAACTAGTTATTCAATATTGAAGTTGGGTCGTTGGAAATGTGCCAGTTTTGTGATCAGACCTATATTCGAAAAGTAGTACCGGTAATGATTCTTGCAACTGGTCAGGAAAGTGTTATAAAATTTTATGTTGTATATGTATGTTGTGTGCAACTTTGAAAATTTTGAAATTAATGCTGGCCAGGTTTTGTTGTGTGCCTATTTATTTTGATTAAACAGGAGTGGATTAAGAACTTGCTCAAAGCACATCGTTACACAGTATGCAGAATATTGACGAAGATTCAGCTTTTATTTGTAAAAAATAACGTATTATTGGTCATTTTCCTTTACTGCTTTTGGGAATTTTCTTCATTGGTGTTCGACCACTTGCAAAACAAACTGTTTCTGTTCTTCACTGTGGGCCAGAGATTCATTGAAAGACTGCATGAGAGCCACTGCTCTTTCAGCCAAATCATTTGTCACTCACAGGGAAAGTAGGAGCAGTGGTGGCCCAGTGGTAGGGTGCTGAGATTACTGATCCCAAGGTCGGAGGTTCCACTAACTGGGCTATTAAAGGCTAGCAATGTCTCTCACTGTCTGTGGTGAGGGGCATGTTAAAGAACCATTGCTGAATTTTGTCAAGAGTAGCTGCATTGCCATCAGCATGTTTCTGCCCTGCCATGGTGTAGCGAGCTGTCCAGGGTGTACTGTGCCCTTGCCCGGAGTCACCGGAGATGGGCACCAGTCTCCTTGCGACCTTAATTAGAATTAAGCGGTTCAGAAAATGAATTAACTTGCAGGGAAAGTTCAATACTTCTACCTATTTGTATGATTATTCTGCTTCCCATCGTTGTGGATCCTTTTCAAGAACAGTTTGATCCAATTCCAAGATTATATAGTCTTGTGTTAGACTTGGCACCTAGATGCTAAACTTGTTAAACTGGTCACGTTGAGCAAGTAGTAGATATTGAGCTGTCTGCTTCAAAATGTATGTATGCTTTTGAAGTTTTTGGATGAAGTGTCATTACTTAACCTGGCTAGTATAAAGTACTAAAGTTTAGATTTTCCAATATTGTTAACACCCCCTAATGTATATTGATCAGCCCTGTGCCGCACCTCTAATTAGATGTGCTTGATCACCTGCTGAAATTGATTTATAATTGAAGCTCAATGACTCGTTTAGCTTGTATATAATTGATGCACCAAGTGAATTTATATTTTTGGTTTAAAACACTGTATCGTTCAAAGATTTCTAGTCAGATTAGTGAAAGATTAAAGCCAAAGCGGTGGTATAACTTTAACATAATGTTTATATATCAACCCAATCATCTTCCTTCTGCAGACTTTCCACACACCCAGTTTGGGTGATGAAGAGTTTGAGATCCCGCCCATCTCGCTAGACCCCGACTCAGCCCTCAGCGTTTCAGATGTGGTGTCGCACTTCGGGGAGCTGGGCGATGGCGGTCCAGCTCCTGTTGTCCCCGGCAGTGCCGTTGTGCAGGGCGATGACCCTTCCTTTGCTTCAACCTTTGTAAACCCAACAGCACAAGGGCTTGAGCATTTGAGCTTGATGACACAACAGGGCGGAGGACCAATGCTGGGATCAACTCTAGGAATGGTGAGAGAAAATATGGCTGACTGTAAATATTGTAAAACATGTCTGCTTGAAATATATAAGATATTCATATCATACTATCGTTTGTCAAGTACATTATGATTTTAGCTATATAACATGCATATAATTGGGCTGTAAAGGCAATGCAACTATTAAAATTGGGATTAATGCATGAAGCTTACATCTTGGATGCGAGAGCCATTTTCAAACTTAAATTATGCATCCCCTCCAGGATCTTGGGCATCCTATTGGCTCGCAGTTCAGCAGCTCCTCTCCCATGACCATAGACGTGCCTCTGCCGGACATTAACCATGGCTTGCTGGGGCACAATCCACTCACTACCATTGACCAGTCGGAGCTTAGTGCACAGCTGGGTCTCAGTCTAGGAGGCGGGGCCATCCTGACACGCACGCACTCGCCTGACCAGCCACTGTCAACCACCGGCTCGCCTTCGGAGTCTCTGCAGGACGACGACATGGATGACTTCAGAAGAGTGAGTGTTCAGTTGAGATCATCACTAAATTAAGCCCAAATTATTCTGTCACCAAGGAGACCCATGACTTGTTTTTGGCTATTAAAGCTACCTGAAATGTAAACTGATGTCTTGTACCTTCCTTTTCCCCTTCCCTCTATCTGTACTCCTTCCTCTGGCCCAAAAGAGCGTGCTAGTGGAGTCTCCTGTCTCTCTTTCGGTCTCTCCGGGCATCATCTCTCTCTCCCCTGCTCTATCAGAGCAGCCTGCCGTGTCGGTGTCCTCAGCTCCGCCTGCCCTGGCCCGTGCAGGAGGAGGGGCCAAAAAAGGCAAGAAGAAAAAAGATCCTAATGAGCCCCAGAAGCCAGTTTCAGCTTACGCGTTGTTTTTCCGCGATACACAGGCAGCTATCAAGGGTCAGAACCCGAACGCTACTTTTGGAGAGGTGTCAAAGATCGTCGCTTCGATGTGGGACAGCCTGGGAGAAGAGCAGAAGCAGGTTGGAGTCCATGGAATGATTGATCTTTTGATTTTCATGCATTTTTTTTGTTTGTTTGTTTGCCTGATCTAATTTATTTAGCAAATATGTTCTCAGTCAAAAAGATTTTTCCAGGTAACAGACAATTGGATTTGTGCTCCAGGTTTACAAAAGGAAGACTGAAGCTGCTAAGAAGGAGTACCTTAAAGCGCTGGCAGCCTACAGAGCCAGTCAGCTATCACAGGTAAAATTCAGTCAGTCTGATACAAATGCCTTTTTAAATACAAACGAGTCAAACTGTAGTCTGCTACGGAAACGGTATCCTTGGTACAAAGCCTTCAATTTACAAGGTTATTTTTCTTCGCAGCCCACTATTGAGGTGTTGGACACGGCACCTTCTCCACCTGCCGCTCCTGTCGTGAAGCCTGTCCCTGAGGCTCCACCCCCTCAGCCGACACCCATCCGCTCCAGCCGCATCCCGGTGCACGCACCCGACAACAACACCATCACCAACATTTGCACTTCGAACATCATCATCGACTTGCCACAAGTTACCACGCGGTCTCGCACAGGTGCCCACAAGCAGCCGGCTTCCTCGGCTCCGCCCATCCCGACCCTGCCCCTGGTCACCAAGATCATAATCCCCAAGCTACCTTCAGCCCGCCAACCACCACCCCTGCAGCAGATGCAAAACACGCCGCTGCCTCCACGCCTCCAGCAGATGGTGCATTCTGTAGCCCCACCACCGCTCCAGGCCAAACCTCGCGGAGGGGGTGCAGTCGGCCAGGCGGCTGCCCCTGTTGCTGCCACACCCCCTCCTCCTCTGCAGATCAAGATAGTCCCGGCCCCAGCACAGGCAGATGTAGCCACTCCCATTATTGTGACGAGTGCCACAGAGGCACCCACAGACTCTGCCAGTATGGAGGTGGATGTGGCACAGCCTGCCGCCATAGTCACCGCAGAAACAGAGGAAGGGGTATGATGCTTTCGAGCTTCTGACCCTCATGTTTGTTATACACATTAAGATTTTAAAGAAGTATAACGCTAGGAATAAAACAATGGAATGAGCAGTTGGTGCTGATATTACACATTAATAATTTCAAAAGTGTGTGTTTATTACTGTTTTTTTTTTTAAAATTCTTATTTTTTTTCATTGTTGTTTTGCAGATGGAGGTAGAGCTGAATAGCTCTCCAGCGCATGAGGTAGCTCCCTCTGGAGGTGTTGCTGTGTGTGTGCGTGCAGGCTGCAACAACCCGCCGGTGGAAAGTAAAGACTGGGACAGAGAATACTGTAGCAACGAGTGTGTGGCTACACATTGCAGGTATAGAAAAACACACATTTTTCAGGATGTTGAGTCGTTAGCATCAGAATTTACGGGTCCAGCCAACTCGCGTCTCCGGTGTTCAGGACATGGTTATGAATGTACCGATGATGGGTGATAGATTATTGTATATCGGTATTTGTATTCTTAATTCCACTCTCGCTTATTGTACTTTATTCCATCACTTTTATAGAAATGGGTTCGGTTCCGTCCGTCCTTGTTAGTGCAATAACATTGGGAGGAAATGTTATAGAATCACCAAGGTTGTTGAAAGGGTTCCCGTCAGGAAGAGTTTAGTTGGGAGAGTGTATGGGTACCTTTCGCCTTGTTTTAAAGTCACAAGACCACTTTTTTCTATTTGGCTTTTCAAGGCTTCTTAATGTGATAACATTTAGACAGAAATTACATGATCACCAAAGTGGGTGGGTTTTCCCCTCAGGAAGGCCTAAGTTGGGATGGCATTTGGGTCACCTTGACATTGTTTCACGTTCACATGGTCACCTTTCTGATATTCGGCTTGTGGATGCTTGTTATTGTCATAACTTTGGAAGGAAATTACAGAATCAGAAAATGTGGTCGATGAGGTTTCCTCAGGAATGTTTTTGTTGGATGTCTCAATTGTATGTTGGTCACTTTGACCTTGTTCCAAGGTCACAGCAGTCAACCTTGAGAATTTTTTTTATATTGGCATGATATAAATTGGTCCTTTCAGTGGAATGATCTCAACCCCTGTTTTTAATTGTCACTATAGTAAAACCATTAGTATTACAAATATCATAAATAAAAGCACATTACAATCATCTCTCACTATATCTTGCCTCGGGTTCTGTGGCTTCGGTGCATCATGGATTTTTTAAGAAATATTCATCGAAAAAAAAAATAAATAAATAAGGGAAAAGTTCAGAAAAATGCCGTGAAGGGTCGCTACTGACTCTGATTCGGATCTCAGCCTCTCCTTCTTCTGCTGGGAAATTCGTCTCGACCAATCGGCTTGCGAGAGTTCAGAGGCTGTGTCCCAAACTGGAGTCGGTAGTGACCTTGCTGTCTTTACCTTAACTTTTTCCCTATTTAATAGTGAAAGAGTTAAAGGAAAGACGGCAAAGGTCACTACAGACTCCGTTTTTTGGACTCGGCTCTGAAATAACAGCATTTGTGTGACAGAAAAGGCAGAACTCAAGAGATTTCTTACACGTTATTTGCATCCATGTACAATTACACGTATGTGTTTTATATTATTTATATTTTATTTACATCTTATGCATTGTTTTTGAATGTTTAATTGTTATAAGTATTTATAGCATTGAATATGTATTTATTGTTATATACGCATACATGTACGTATACATCAGTCAGGGGGGTCGATCCTATTTTGTGGAATTTCGTTGTTCGCGTATGGTCTCGACCCCCCCCCATTAACCGCGAAAAGTGAGGGATCCTTGTATTTACTTATAACAATATATTGTTTATAACTTCTGTCCTTCTGCACAATTTATCTTATATCTATTACACTGTCATCCTTTATATTCTCAGTGGTTTATTTATATTTTTTTGTCACTCTCCTTCAGGGATGTGTTCATGGCCTGGTGTGCGATCAGAGGACAGAACTCCACCACAGTGACTTAAAACCAAGCGAACCAATCGTCGAGCAAGGCAGGGATAAACGCAGAGAGAATGAGAATTCAGCATGTTCATTTACAGACAGGAAAAAACTTTGAGGGAAGTCTTATTAATGGACTTCTTGTTTATCACTACTTGCATCTCAAGCTAACAGTAAATGTGATGACATGAAAGGGATAACTCGACCAACCAGCTAACCGTGCAGACAGTGTAGTTATTAGCTGTAATGATAAACTGCATGGCTGACTTCTCTGAAGACCGAGAACACATTTCATTCCTTTTGGAGTTTGGGGTGGGGAAATGACAAAATCCTCAGATTTGTCAATTTTAGGGGGGAAATAAAGCTTTGAAAGGTGTGGGAAAAGGACATAAAATGCTGAGTGGTATCTGAAAAGTGTAACCCAAGTAGTTTTGTCAGTTATTAGTACAGTCTCCTTCATAATTTGGTGTGCTCTACATATAAACAGGGCCGCCCCTCCCCAAAACAAGTCATGCTTCATGTGAAGTGGAAACAGTATTAAATAAATGTTTCAAAAAATAATAATAATAAATTTTTTAAGACAGCTAAAAAAACAGCACTACATTTTTTATCTGCAAGAGTTACAGGGTAATAGAAGCCGGTGCTGTACAAGGACCATGCCAGATTTTTTCTTTTTACATTCAAAATGGACTTTCTGTCTTTCTAAACAGTCACATTTCAAATAGTACAGAATAACTTTATGCTCAAGAGTTTGTGGAAGAGGAAAAGGCTCAGAAATGACATTTGTGAAGGACTGACTCTGTTAAGTACAGCTTTATTTTGCTGTACAGTAATTTCCCAATCTTGTAAGGACATACCACGTTGAAGATTTCCAGACTCGGCTCATGATATCCACACACGACCTCACATTATGGAATGGTACTCTAGTGGAAGCATGTACATGGGTAAAGTCCGATATTTTGAACAATGAGACATTCGTAATTTTAAGTATGATGTACTGCTACATGATGAGTGTTTTATATTCCACAACAGTTTTTCTTATTTTGCAACTAACAGGAAATAGTCTTGTTGAAAACAAATCTCAAAATTTCTACATGGTAAAAATAAACTAAAAAAAAAAAAACATTTTTAGTGATTTGCATCAGTGGCGTAGACTCATGTTAAATAAACATTAAGCACGAGTCACTTGTGTTGAGTTGCTTCTATCTGTGAAACAACTGATATGTGGATATACCCGAGGTCAGTGGATATGGTTGAGGTTCCTTGGCCTGGTGTCAAAATCATGAGGTTGATATGAAGGGATTGTTTTGTGTGCTGTTTTTGCAAAGAGCATATCCAGTAATACAATTCAGGTGGTTCATATGTGTATTTCAGTTGTAGTAACACAAGTAAGATACTGTACCCCTGTAGGGCAGTGGTGGCTTATGTGATAAAGGCTCTGACATACTGACCCAAAGGCCAAGGGTTCAAGTCCCAGTACCATCAAGCTGCCTCTGTTGGGCCCTGGAGCAAGGCAATGTTAGCCGTTCTGGATAAGGGCATCTGCCAAATGCTGTAAATATAGATAGCTAAACATGACCAAATGTGATACTTCATTTATCAATTTCTTGATTTGGCAAACCATTTAATCTGACCAGGATTAGTAGAGCATCTCAGCTGCCTCTGACCAGGGATGGGGTACACCATGAATTGCTCACCAGTCAACTGCAGTTCCAACACACATGACGTTTCATGCTCGTACCTAGGAGCAATTCGAAACAGCAAAGTCGCCTTATATGCATGTCTTTGGATGGTGGGAGGAAACTTGGAGTGCCCCGGAGGAAACCCTCACAAGTACATGGAGAACATGTAGACTCCATACAGAAGCACCCTTACAGAGCCCGGGATGTGAACCCAAGACCTTGCTGTGAGGCGGACATGCTACTCCACCAGCGTGCCGCCCCAATTGTTCATGCATGTTTAAAATTATAGATACAGTTCATTATCAAGGTGAATAAGAAAGAAATAAAAAGTGAATTTGAATTTGACAGTTAATGTATTTTTGTCATGCTTATAAAAATAAACATAATAATACAAGGTTAAATAATTTACAGAAGTGGGTACTCGTGGGAATAAAGGAAGTATTTACAAGTAATTTTTTGTAAGAGCTTGGGTTCGAAAACAAAAACTAACTGTAGTTGTTTTAGAACTTTTTCAGTAGCTTTATTTTAAATCTACCTGTTTCTGAACAACTATTGTAAAGCTACTTAAAAATACATTTTCTCATATTTAAAACAATTGCACTTGATTTGTTTTTTAACTCGCTCTTCGATTGATTTCCTCTACTTTTTGAGAAAGTCACCAGAGAGGAATCTCAGAATGCTCTAGTGGTTTTTCTCTCTGTGTATGTGTGTGTGTCACCTAATATCTAAGGATTCCCATGAAGATTAGAAGATTACTGGAACTATTTCTTATAACTCAAGTTTGTGTTGTGAATACTTCATTCACCCATGTCTTTCCAATATTAGACACAGGATCGTCATGTTTTAACTTGAATGAAAGTGAAATTCACAAAAATGGAGGGGGGGTGACGTCATACGCATAAGGAATAAAACATGAATAACTGATATCATTTGAAAATCATTTCTTTCAGCAGTACAAACGACTGAGACCACTTTGGTGAGATTTGGACGAGGTAGGGGACTGTTACGTCACAGGCCAGGAAATGCATTTTATCATTCCTTCAACACCTTAATAGTACAAATGAATGACTTTTGAAATTTTAAGAAAGTGGAGGTGCCAACTTCACAGACCTTCCTCTGTGTGTATGTGTTGGGGTAACCATTTTAAGTGAGGGAATTGGCGGGGTGACGTCACACGCTTCAAACCATGGATAACTTTAAAATCAGTTCTTTCAACACATACAAACGATTCAGAATACATTGGGGTGTGTGTGTGCTGGGGGTGTTTAGCCATTTTAAGTGATAGGTAATTGGCGGGAAATTTTCGAAAGGCGGGAAATTTGCGCGTGCCCATCGCGAGATGGGAGGAGCCTAAGAACAAAATGGCCAGAGGGAGGGGAGGTGCTGTTTATGCATGTTTAAAACCATTTACAGTTTATTATTAAAAAGAATAATAGCAATAATAAAATTGCGAATTTGCTTTTATGCATATATGCGGTATGTTTAGAAGTTAATATATCTTGCCATGCTTCTAAAAATAATACATTTAATATAACAAAGTTAAATCATTTCCAAAAGTGGGTACTCGGGCAATAAAGGGATGTATTTACAAAAATATAAAGATTTGGTAGCGTTATTATAATGCGGAGTGGGTAATATTAAGGAGAGGAGAAAAGAATAAAACAGAAGGAGGGAGGGAAGTAAAGTAGTAAGAGTTGCAGGAGGAGGAGGAGTAAACAGTCGTAATTATGTGCGTGGCTGTGTAGGGAATATCATACATGCGCATTTGGCGGTATTTATGCAGCTGAATTAGCCATGGAGCAGTTAGCATAAACCTCCAGGTTCTGCTTGGTCGTGTGGACAAAACGGAACAATTAGATTAGCTTTCTTTCAAAAAACAAAACAAAAGGAAACAAATAAAGAGTGTTATTCTTTTTTAAAAAAAAATACGGGTGCGTGAATTATCACGCTGTGGTGTAGGCAAAAATAAATAAGACATAAATAAATAAAAGACGGAAGGTAACATTCCGGAGGTTTTGTTTGCTCTGAATAAGAAAAAGGGGAGATTTCTCATCCTCCGGCCTTCATCTACCAGAGCCGGGACCTGGAGATTGAACACAGCCTGAAGAGGAAAGATGACGGTGAACTTGGACAAGGAGGCCTACTATCGTCGGATTAAACGACTGTACGGTAACTGGAAGGTAAAAAAAAGAAAAAATACATCAAATATGGACGCAGAAGAATATCGTGTATTACGCGTTTGAAAGAGAAACAGGCCTGTATCTAGACCTCGGTGCTTATTAAGCTTTATTGCAGTGCTTACACTAAACGACTTGTCCTTACTTGTGCGTAAACGTTATGTGTATTCATCCTGATTATTAAATAATTACCCTCCTGTTTTGTTCAAGGTTAGTTTTCGACAACTCGCGCCTTCGTTAGCATGGATGCTAGCTCTGTGGTAGTCTTTGCTTAGCATGGTAGTTATGTCCGTTATTTTTTTTTTTTTGTTTTTCTCAATACTTAAACCGTAAAGAAGTGTCAGTCAGAGTGAAAAAAACTCGCCTTTATTCATTTATCTTGCATATATAAACCAAGAGTTAGTTATATCAGTGTTTATGTTAAAATTCCAGTCAGATAGGGGCAGCAAGCCACGCGTTTAGTCCTGTAGTTAGCATCTTCCCTGTTGTCGAAAGTAACTTGGGTAGGCTAGCAAGCTAAAACGACCAATTAGCTGGTTCATTTACAAATAAGCCTAGTCATTTTTAGCTTTGTATTTGCAAAATGAGCAGGATAATGCCATAATCTTAGCTAAGCCGGATACAGTGCTTTATGCCAACTCGCATTGGTTCTGTTTAATGTTCAGTCATTTATCCTGAAGCTATTCTGCCGTGATGGAAGCACGTTGTTGTTCATGATGTCCCCTTCCTGGTGTGTGTGTGTGTGTGTGTTTTACAGAAAGGTGAAGATGAGTTTGGGAAGGTGGATGCCATTGTGGTGTCTGTTGGGGTGGATGAAGAGATTGTGTATGCCAAGTCCACTGCCCTGGAGGTGAACTACTTCATGTTACTACCTTCATCTTATCTTTATACTTGTTTGGTGGAGACCTAAGATGCACCAGTCTTCACACTATTCACTCGTCATGCATTCAGATTATTTTGGAAACGACAATGTGTATTTAAATGTGTACTGAGGGTTTTTTTTTTTTTTAAATGTTTACTCACATACAGACGTGGCTCTTTGGCTATGAGTTAACAGACACGATAATGGTGTTCTGTGAGTCCAAGATCATTTTCTTGGCCAGCAAGAAGAAGCTCGAGTTCCTCAAACAGGTAGCGGTCACAAAAGGCAACGAGAACGCCAATGGGATTCCACCAATCACGCTCCTGGTCCGAGAAAAGGTAGACCCGCTACAATTTTTTTTGCTTGTCATGTAGAGCTATCCATCTTAACTGATCTTGCAATTTTATTTGCCTTACGATTAACCTTGTCGACTCTTGTGATGTGGTGCATTCCCAATTTTTCTACGTAACCGGGAAATGTGTTGGGGTCAGCCGTGGCCTAATGGATAGAGAAGTGGGTTTGAGACCAGAAGGTTGCTGGATTGATTCCCGAACCAGCGGGAAAGAAATGTGGCGGTGCGTGGAGTGAGCAGCATCTTTCCCTTCCTCCAAATTCATGGCTGAAGTGCACTTGAACATGTCACCTAAACCCCAAATACCCCCCTCGCACCACAGTGTCGCTGCCCCACTGTTCTGTGTGTGTGTGTGTGCGTGCGCGCACACACACACACACACACACACGTGTGCATTTTCTGAACCCCCAAATCCTACTTAGAGTCGCAAGGAGGCTGGTGCCCATCTCAGCCGACTCTGGGTGAGGGCAGAGCCAGGGACAGCTCGCCAGGCCATCGCAGGGCAGAAACACACTGATGGCTGTGCAGCTACTCTTGATGGAAGTCAGTAATGGTTCTTTTACATCCCTCTCACCACAGACAGTGAGAGACATGACCAGCCTTTGATCACCCAGTTCGCTGCACTGGGGAAGAACAGCAGTGACAACCGTTGACAGTGGGGCTTGAACCCCTGACCTTGTGATCGGTCATCCAGCACCTTGCGACTGGGTCACCATTGCCCTAATTTAGTACAGTATATCAATAAAAAAATGTATTTCTTCACATGGGGAACCCCACCACCCCATTAATTAATTAATTAATAAATGCAGTCGGTTAAATATGAACTTCCTTTTACATTATTTCAAACTGCATCATGAATCAGATTTTTTTTTGTTATACTTGGGTTAATATTAACAAGGCTTAATATATCTATCTCTCTTTTTTTTTTTTTTTTAATTTAAACTATTTTTTTTATTAATTTGTTTTATAAATAGCACACTGTCCTCCCACACACAGACTCTCTCTCAAACACAGATAATGTAGATTAACTGGATTTTGGCATGCACTTTATTTATTTTAAATAATAAATTTTAGAAGGTGCTGGGTTCGATTCCTGAGCTCATTAAATTGTGTGGAGTTTGCATGTTCTCCATGCGCTTGCATGGGTTTTACTCTGGTATCCTCCCATCGTCACAAGACATGCACATTAGGCTAACTGGCTGTTCCAAATATTTTTATTTATTTATTTTTTTTGATTTGCTGAATTGATCCAGCAAGGGAAATTGTTGCCTCTGCGTTTAATCCATTCAAAGTGAGCGAGTGCACACTCTTGGAGCAGTGGGCTGCCTTGCGCACCGGGGGTGCCTGAAGAGCAGTTGGGGGTTAGGTGCCGTGCTCAAGGGCACTTCATCCATGAATGTGGAGGAAGGGAAGGTGGAGCTCACTACTCCACCACCACACAGTTTTCCTGCTGGTTCGGGACTCGAACCAGCGACCTTTCAGTCCTAAAGCAGCCTCTCTAACCATTAGGGTAAGGCTGCTCCAATTGACTCTAGGTGTGGATCAGTGTGTGAATGGTTTATTGTCCAGCTGGTTACAGTTTATTGTGGTGTCGCTTCATCAGTGCTGACTCTGTTATGTCTGCATTGCAATGCATCGACTCTGTGATTCAGTGCCCCCATTGTTTTGTTAGGCTCTTTTTGGCACAGCCTTGGGCTTATGAGAATTGAGTTGATTTAAAAGCAATGAGATGCTCATGTAATATTGTATTATCACTTAAATGTATGTACATTCAGTAATTAGATCTATATTTAATATATATTTCTATAACGATGATGGCATATGTTAACCTGATTAAGGTCAGGGGCTCAGGAAGGAAATTTGTACAGATATGTGGTGAATGTGTGAATTACACCTTACAGGAGACTTCATTTGATCTGTTCTTTTCTCAGAATGAAAGCAACAAGGCTAACTTTGAGAAGATGATCGAAGCGATCCGTGATAGTAAAGGGGGGAAGACGGTGGGCGTTTTCATCAAGGATAAGTTTCCCGGAGAGTACATGAAGAGCTGGAATAACATGCTTACAGCTGAGGGCCTTGAGAAGGTGAGTGCGGATACGAGAAGAACTAAAACGTGACATCGTGGCGATAAGATGTGAAGTGAAAATATTTATATGTCCCGGCACTGGGGAATGATTGTCTCTCTCAGGTGGACATCAGCGCAGTGGTGGCGTATACGATGGCGGTAAAGGAAGACGGAGAGCTGACTTTGATGAAGAAGGCAGCCTCGATTACCAGTGATGTCTTTACCAAGTTTTTCAAGGAAAGAGTGATGGAGATTGTAGATGCTGATGAGGTGAGGAATGCAGATTTATTTTTGGAGGGGTTTTGAAGATGAAATATATTTTCAGTAGTCATCATTGTGTTCAACTATTGGCTGTGTCATGTGTTTTTCTTTGCAATTGTTGGTGTTTAAACAAAATGAGATTCTTTCGAGAACATAATGTGAGTAGGATTGATTTGTATTTTTTTTCTTGAGATTAAAAGAGAAGACGGCATTTGTTGAATGTTGGGGGGTTGTGTCCTCCATCCTAACAATGGTGGACATTTTCAAGGTTTTATGGCTGGATATTGAAATTGAGTCTCAGAGTGTCAAAGGCCCAAGTGAGCATGGAGGAATATGGTTTTGGACATGATTTTTTTTTATTGTTGTTTCAGGGGGTTTTGCTTAAATACAAGTATGAGTGTGTGTGTGTGTATGTATGTATGTATGTATGTGTGTATGTATGTAGTTTCTCAGTGCACAGGTAATCATTTTAATCTAAACATTTTTACACCCCAAACATGCATTATGGGTCTGGTGGTGTAGTGGTTAGAGTGCTAGGCTCATGATCAGGAGGTTGTGGGTTCGAATCTGTGAGACCCCCACCGTGCTAAGACCCTGGGCAAGGTCCGAACCTCCAAGTGTCCAAATCCACCTGCTGCTTTGTAGGTTATTCCTCTGGTGTAGGCAAAGGCTAAGAGGAGGCACTCTGAAAATAAACCACTTGATGCGGAGTGGCACACCACAAGGTATCAGCCTACAGTCTTCGGTCTATAGCCTATAGGCATCGGAAGACGCCAATGGTGTGCACTGGACTCTGGCAATATCTATCGATCGAACATGCATCTGTCAATAAATGGCATGAATGCATCAAAATCCTGTTGAACTTGGACCTTGATGACATCATTTGAAACTCAGTTTTCAAAAAATTTCCCATAAAATCATAGCTGCCAAATAGTGCAGATGGAGATTAGATCCACCCCCTCCCCTTTAATCAAGCAGCTCATCTGTCAGTAGTGTTTGCCACAATTTTGCACTAGATTTCCACTACTACGCAGCTTGTTCATGTGTTCACAGAAAGTGAAGCACAGCCGGCTGGCTGAGTCAGTGGAGAAGGCGATTGAAGACAGGAAATACTTGGGTGGTGTCGATCCCTCGACTGTAGAGATGTGCTACCCACCGATCATCCAGAGCGGCGGTAACTACAGCCTCAAATTCAGCGTGGTCAGGTGCGACTGCGATACCAAGATCACAGTGCTTCTGTTATACGTGTACAAAAGCAGCATTTAGTAAATGGTCTGTCTTGCTCACATTCTCTCTCTCTCTCTCAGTGACAAGAATCACATGCATTTTGGAGCGATAACATGTGCAATGGGTATCCGCTACAAGTCCTACTGCTCTAACCTGGTACGTACGCTCATGGTGGACCCGCCACAGGAAATGCAGGACAATTACAACTTCCTCCTACAGGTAGAGGAGGAGCTCCTTAAGGAACTTAAGCATGGTAAGGGCACATCTGTGATGTGGCTCTTTGTCCGTCTGTCGTATACAAATGTTCCACTGTCTTGATTCTTGTTCCTTATGGTTTGTAAAAATCCATTGTATGAATCATCTTTGTTTATTTACCTGTAGGGGTTAAGATCTGCGATGCCTACAATGTTGTCATGGAGTTTGTCAAAAAGGAGAAACCAGATCTTGTCAGCAAGCTCACAAAGAATTTGGGGTAAGTGTGCCCTGAATACATGCTTTCAGATTTACACTCTGGAATATCATTAGCTTATAATGGGAGTGATGCTCTGCTATGATTCAGCTGCCCTTATATAATTATTGCAATATTGTAATTGCTTATTTGTAAATTAATTATGAAGTTTCCCCTCTGTGTAAGACAAATTTACAATACCAATCCCATGTTTAATACCAGGCGGTGTAGTGGTTATCCCTTTCACCTCACAGAAGGAAGGTCATGGGTTTGAGTCCCGTACTTGACCTGAGCACTTCAATGTGCAGTTTGTGTTCGCACTCTACTTGTGTGGGTTTGACACACTTTCAGGTGCTCGGGTTTCCTCCCATAGTCTGAACCCCTCCACATGATACAGACTTCCATATCACCCCTTGGTGTGAATGATTGTGTGCCTGTCGCCCTGTGATGGTCTGGTGAGCTGTTCCAGGAGTTGGCTGAGAGAGGCTTATGTAACATGGATCGTTTTAAATGATGGCTCGATTTTATATCTGCTGTTGTGCTGTGTTTCAGCTTCGCCATGGGGATCGAGTTTAGGGAAGCCTCTCTTGTCCTGAATGCTAAGAACCAATACAAATTGAAGAAGGGTAAGAATGCACATTTTTTTCAGATGTCTCTTCTTTTGTTTAAAATTGTGTACGTGTACTGTTGAAGGAATTCCACAGTCTGATTGGTTCACTAAAGGTTATTTCAAGTGACAATGCTTAAATTGTGAGCATGGACACTCATGGTTTGCCATGTTTCTTGGAGTAGGTGGTGTCGTCATGCTGTAAAAATGGAAAAACAAACCATAATCTATTGTTTCTGTGTAATGTATACTAAAAACACTGAATTAAAAAAAAAAAAAAACAAACATTATGAGCTGCAGGTTTAGCAAGCTTTCACATAAACCCGCCCACATATGGCCCTCTGGGCAAGATCCACTACTGTATACTGCAACTAAAAATCCCTTCTCAAATGGCTTATTTCCTATGATTGATAAGATGTCAGATCACTATCCAATTATTGATGCATGTTAACAGGATCTTTCCAGATGCTTCTGTAAATTATTAGAATTCAAGTAACTACCTGTTTGTGGGAATGGTGGCTCATCTCATCAGTTGTGCTCAAAGCAAGGTGTATTTCAATGCTGTAGCAAAGGGGCATGAATCAGACTCTTGAAAGTGTGGTGATTCTCTTGAAGTAAAGTATTTCAGCAACAAACATTTTGTTGTCTTATTCGTGCAGGCATGGTGTTAAGTGTGAGTCTGGGTTTGGCTGACATGAATGCCGAGGGAAAGAAGGAGGAGCAGAAGAAGTACGCCCTGTTCATCGGAGACACGATTCTGATCAATGAGGTTAGGTGGATAAACAAGCACACACTAGTTCGGTTTTTGGGGGTTTCCTGAAATTACCAACATCTGTTTGCAAATGCAAGGTGCATCGTGTGATGGGGTGTAAACAGGGTTTTTGTGATCACTTTTAGGAGGACCCTGCCACTGTCTTAACACCAGTGAAGAAGAAGATTAAGAATGTTGGAATCTTCCTCAAGGTACATGCATTGTCTACATACTTTTTTTTTTTTTTTTAAGAAAACCCTTCTTTGTTTAGAAGGAAGTAATTTTTAATGTTTGTGTATGTATGGGTGGCCTGTACTCACGGAGTCTTGAATTGTATATCTTGAATAGAATGATGATGAGGAAGATGAAGAGGAAGAAGATAATGACGCTGAAGAACTGCTAGGTAAAGGAGCTCGTGCTGCCTTGTTGTCTGAGAGGACAAGGGTGAGTGCATTTTATGTATGGTGCTTATTCTTTTATGTGGAGCTGCGTACAAATGTGTATTATTTAGAGAAAGTAGCTTACTGCTTTAATTCACTTGGTTAGAATGAGATGACTGCAGAAGAGAAGAGGCGAGCCCATCAGAGGGAATTGGCCAATCAGATGAATGAAGAAGCAAAGAGGCGTCTAACGGAACAGAAGGGCGAACAGCAGGTTCAAAAGTAAGGGAAATGTTAGTGTTTCTTCATAAATGTTGAAATTCAGAAATTCAAGTTAAATAAAGCACAAATTTAAGTATTTTAGAGTTGCAACTCTGCACATTCACTCAACTTTTAACACATCGTTTTTTTTTTTTTTGTGTGTGTGTGTGTGTTCATAGATGATAACCTTTCTGATCTTTTTAATATTTGCAGGGCCAGGAAGTCGAACGTGTCCTACAAGAATGTGTCCCAGATGCCTCGTGAAAGGGATATTCGAGAAATGAAGCTGTACATCGACAAGAAATACGAGACCGTTGTCATGCCGGTGTTTGGCATAGCAACACCGTTTCACATCGCCACCATTAAGGTATTCTTTACATGTAAATCCTGAGTGACTTATGTGGCAGAATCAGCACAGGCTGGTTGTATCTCGCACTTTTAATTGTATCTATATTTTTGAATAGCGCTAAGGTGTCGTCGTTGTCCCCCAGGTGACATGATGGTGACATAGTGGTCAGCACATCTGCCTCACACCAAGAAGGTCCTGGGTTTGAGTCTGGGCTGTGTAGAGTAGTTTGCATGTTCTCCCTGTGCTTACATGAGTTTTCTCCAGGTATTCTGGTGTTCTCCTACAGTCCAAAACCATGATCATTGAGCTAGTTGGGTTGTTTCACGTTGCCCCTCGGTGTGAGTAAAAATGTGAATATTTGGGTGTTTTCTTGTCCTATGATTATCTGGTTGGTTGGTGAGGGTATACTCGGCCTACACCAAGTCTCAGCTGAGTTAGGCTCAACCTTCTTCCAAGCCAAGTAATCTAGTCAGATTAAGTGGTTAAGAGAGCAGTTGAATGAGCGGGTTTTCGCCCAACTGGACAAAAGTTCATTTGGATAATTTTACACTAGATCTTGGGTTGGTCCAGGATGGTGCACTCGACTACATTTTGTTCAAAGGCTGTACTTTTTTTTTTTTTTTTTTTTTTTTTTTTTTTTTTTTTTTTTTTTTTTT
>JAQNCB010000011.1:11710152-11721214 GCA_030068295.1 Euristhmus nudiceps | reverse complement strand
TTTTTTTTGTTTTTTTTTTTTTTTTTTTTTTTTTTTTTTTTTTTTTTTTTTTTTTTTTTTTTTTTTTTTTTTTTTTTCTTCTTCCCTCCCCTCTCCATCATATGAAGTGTTGCGGTGTAAATTAAATATACAATTGTTTTCTTTACTCCCAGAAATATTTCTTGTCAATAATGAGTATAACAGTGTAGTGTTTTTTCTAAAGCTAATGAATTTTCATTGTGTGGTGCTGCTGTGATTGTTTGCTTAACTAATCCACAGTCCTGATACATCATCTCTTGAATACCATTACTTTTGTCTTTAAGTTTCCTGCAGAACAACTAGGAACACTTTTATACATGTGTCAAAAGGGATAAAAAATGTGTGTGTGTGTGTGTTTAGAACATCAGTATGTCAGTTGAGGGCGACTACACCTACCTGAGAATAAACTTCTTCGTCCCTGGCAGCTCTCTGGGAAGACATGAGGGCAACATCTTCCCCAACCCCGAAGCAACTTTTGTTAAAGAGATGTGAGCACTTGTATTCCTTTATTTTATACAACAGATAATATATTTTATTATTTAATACCACCCACCATCTATCCAGTTACTTTTTTTTTTTTTATTAAAGACAAAGTTTTCCAGTTTTATTTTATTTTTTTTCAGCACTTATCGTGCATCAAACCTGAAGAGTCCTGGTGACACGTCAGTTCCCTCCACCAACCTGCAGAATGCCTTCCGTATAATTAAGGAGGTGCAGAAACGTTACAAGACGCGTGAGGCAGAGGAGAAGGAGAAAGAAGGGATCGTCAAGCAGGACTCACTAGTCATCAACTTGAACCGCAGTAACCCTAAACTAAAAGACCTTTATATCCGGCCTAACATTGCCCAGAAGAGGATGCAGGGCTCATTGGAGGCACATACTAATGGTGAGGGAGAATTTATATACCGGCACATTAAATTTTTTTTTTTTTTTTTTTTTTGAGATTTGTTTTTTTCACCTTCTGCAGGGTTGGAAAACATGTGACTGTGACACTGCAGAATAATTAGATCAGCAGAATAATATACCCAAGATGTATGAGCCTCAAGCAAGCCTGTATTGACACACCACTACATAGCTTTAGAGTGTAAATGTTGCCAGATCTGTGAATAATAAATAACAATTGCCATCTACTTGCGAATATGTGGAATACAAATAACTTGGTCACCTTGTGGGTCACTGGCTGACTACGAGGATTGATTCTCATGATGTTTGATGTACGGTTCCGTTCCTCTGTTAATGACCAGCCTGCTCCAGCTTTTATAAAAAAACATGTACCGTATATGGTTATTATATACAAGTTGTAGTCATGATGCATGTTCTGTACATGTTTTTACTGATAGGAGTGAACAAACAAAGATGCAGTTTAATGTCAAGTTTTACCATGTCTACCTGTGCACAGGTTTCCGTTTCACGTCAGTACGTGGAGATAAAGTGGACATCCTGTACAACAACATCAAGCACGCGATATTCCAGCCATGTGATGGAGAAATGATCATCGTATTGCATTTCCACCTCAAGGTGCACATATCTCCATGCTTCCTGTATTGGTGAAAGAATAATTTCCATGTCATTTCAGTAAAATCAATTGAATTCGAATAGTAAGTAAATTCTGGGGTAATTTTCTGCTTTCCCATGTCTGCCGTTGATCAGACTGTTCACAGCAGATTGTTATTAATATAAAGTTGCAGAATCCTTGATGAAATGGATGTCTTGTGTTTTTGGGTTGGTGATAAGGATACAATTCTTGCTTATTCTTTTGTATATCAAGTTGTCAGTCTTGTATAAGAAGGTCTTGGCTTTTTATCTTGGGCCCTGTGTGGAGTTTGCATGCGTGTTGTTTTTTTGTGTATGGGGTTCCTCATACAGACCATGCACATTAGGCTAATTGGCTGTTCCAAATTACTCCTAGGTGTGGATGAGTGAGTGTACATGGTTGTGTGGTGGTCTGGTGAGTTGTTCAGGATGTATCCTGCCTTCACCCAGTGTTGGATGAGAGAGGGGAAAATGAGTGATTTTGTTGAACATGTAAGCCTAAATCCTGAGCATAAAAGTACATGATGTATCCAAGAGCACATGGTATTTTCAGAAATATTAGCAACTGGTAGTTTAGTGTGCCTGGGGGGGGGGGATATCGTTTGATAAGACCAAGCGCAAGTTCACCCCTAAAAATCAACATGCAGAATATATTTGGTGGTTTATGAACATTTCCTGGTAGGAGAACTCAGTCCTTTCCTTATTATTGTTTTTTAAATCCCAGAATGCCATTATGTTTGGGAAAAAGCGTCACACGGATGTACAGTTTTACACAGAGGTGGGAGAGATCACCACAGACTTGGGCAAACACCAGCACATGCACGACCGGGATGACCTGTACGCTGAGCAGATGGAACGTGAAATGAGACATAAGCTCAAGTCAGCCTTTAAGAATTTCATCGAGAAAGTTGAGACTCTTACCAAGGAGGAGCTGGAGTTCGAGGTCCCTTTCCGAGATTTGGGGTGAGGCTGTATGAGCCAGGAGGGGTTTAAAAAAAAAAAAAAAGATTCCTGTTGAGTCACATGGAGTCAAACTGGTTTCTTATGTATTTGAATGCAGGTTCCAGGGTGCCCCCTACAGAAGCACCTGTCTCTTACAGCCAACATCTAGTGCACTTTGCAACGTGACTGAGTGGGTGAGTGTAATCGCACTAAACACATGTACTTTACACCAGGGTTAATTACTTGTCTGGTCTGTTACACAGGTTGGGTAGTGATCATTTTAATCGTGTGCTTTGACTGGTTTCTCTCCAGCCTCCTTTCGTAGTAACACTGGACGAAGTGGAACTTGTTCATTTTGAACGTGTGCAGTTTCATCTAAAGAATTTTGACGTCGTTATCGTCTACAAGGATTACAGCAAGAAAGTAACGATGATCAACGCAGTGCCTGTCAACTCTCTCGACCCAATCAAAGAGTGGCTCAAGTATGTTCACTTTTACATATGATGCTAATTAAAGAATCACTGTATCTCCCCACACACTGCGACAGCCTGGCGAGCTGCCTGGGGTGTACGATTCTCTCACCGGGAGGGTGAGATGGGTGCCAGCCTTGCCATGACCCTAATTAGGATTAAGCAGGTCAGAAAATGAAGGAACGCAAGTCCCCAACTTGCTTTTTCTTCTTGTGTTGGGATGTTGTGTTCGTGCTTTCCACCAGATGGCACGTAAAGTCTTTTTTTTTTTTTTTTTTTCTTTCCTTTTTTCCTTTCCCTTCCCCCACAATCATTGCTTCTGTATTGACAGACAGGCTGTAACTATACTAGTGCATCTCAATAAATTAGAATATCATCCAAAATTTTATTTAATTCAGTTCACCAAGTGAACTCTGTATATTATATCGATTATATTACAAGCAGACTGGTGTATTTCAAGTGTTTTTGTTTCTTTAATTTTGATGATTATAACTTGCAGCTAATAGAAAATTAGAATATTCCTTATGACCAATAAAAAAGCATTTTTAACACATGCTGGATTAAAAATATGAACATGTTTAGCACTCTATGTGGTTGAAGTTCCCTTTTACATAAATTGCTGTAACAATGTGACATGGTATGGAGGCTGTCAGTCTGTGGCACTGCTGAGGTGTTGTGTGTAAGATCAGGTTGCCCTGATGCTGGTTTTCGGCTCTTCTCCATTGTTGGATCTGGCGTCTCGCTTTGTTCTCTTCACGATACCACATGTAGTCTCTCTGGGGTTTAGGTCAAGTGAGTTTGCTGGCCAATGAATCTCAGGGATACTATGGCCCTTAAACCAGGAATTGGTACTTTTATCAGTGTGGGCAGGGACCTGGTCCTGCTGGAAAATAAAATCAGCATCTCCATAAACCTGGTCAGCGGAGGGAGGCATGAAGTGCTCTGAACCTTCCTGGGAGACGGCTGCGCTGACCTTTTAACCTGAGAAAACGCAGTGGACCAACAGCAGCAGATGACATGGCTCCCCAAAACACCACTGACTGAGGAACTTTACACTGGACCTCAAACAACTTTGGATTCTGAGCCTATCATATCTTCCACCAGACTCTGTGACCTTGATTTCCAAAAGAAATGCAAAATTTACTCTCATTTGAAAGAACTTTGGACCACTGAGCAACTGTCCAGTTCTTTTTGTCCTTAGCCCGGGTAAGACGCCGCTGACATTGTCTCTGGTTCAAGAGTGGCTTGATGCACTGACTCTAGCAGCCATCCACTCCTTGTGAATCTCCGTCAAATTCTTTGATGGGTTTCATTCCACAATCCTCACAAGGCTCCGGTTATCTCTGATGCATGTACACCATTTTCTACCACAATGTTGCCTTCCACTCCACTTTCCATTAATGTGCCTAGATACAGCACTCTGAACAGCTAGCTTCTTTAGCAATGGCCTTTTTGTGTGTTGCAATCCATGTGCAGGGTGTCAGTGAGCGTCTTCTGGACAACTGTTAAGTCCACAGTCTTCCCCATGATTGCGGATCTACAGATCCGGATTGATGGGTCATTTAAAGGCCCAGGAAACCTTTGCAGGTGTTTTTTGTTAATTATCTGATTAGAGTGTAACACCATGAGTCTCCCAGTATTGAATCTTTTCACAATATTCTAATTTTGAGATGCTGGATTTTGGGTATTCATTAGCTGCAAGTTATAATGGTCAAAAATAAAGAAATAAATGCATGAAATATCAGTCTGCGTGTAACGAATCTATATAATACAGAGTTTCACTTTTTGAACTGAATTTATGAAATGAATCAAATTTTGGATGAAATTCGAATTTATTGAGATGCACTAGTATATTCAAATTAAACGGGTTTTTTTTGTGTGTGTGTTGGGGTGTGAAGGTAGAGGCTGGGTGGACTGTAAGTTGAAGGTCTTTATAGTCTTGGTCTGTAGTTCTGGGGATGGGATCTGGGGGATCCCCAACAAAGTGATGTTAGTTTTATGCACTACCTCAAAATATCCAGTGAATGGTATTACGGGTACTGTTGTCATGGGGATTGATGAAAACCAGGGGCTTTCTGGATGAATAATGCTGAATAATGATGTTGATAAAAGCAAGGGTTCCCAAACCTGTCTGTCTTCGATGAATAATCTAGCCTGGATATTATGAAGAAATATTAAGTGTTTTCTCAGGATTTATAATTTATGTTGACCTCTGAACAAATAGTTGACCACCTTCTTTCCAGCTCTTGTGATATCAAGTACACAGAGGGAGTTCAGTCGCTGAACTGGACCAAGATTATGAAGACCATCGTGGATGACCCTGAGGGCTTTTTTGAGCAGGGGGGCTGGTCTTTCCTTGATCCTGAAAGTGAGGTAATTGTTTATGACCAACCGATCCATTTCCTTCAGAATGGAAAGTTACTGTGTTATAAGTAAGGTTTAAAAATATAAGGGGTGTCTGTCTTTTAAATTCTGGATAGCATTTGTATGAAGCCATACTAAAGTTGTGTGGAGTTCATGGCTGTAATGCATGCATTTCTGTCAAAGTGTCAACTTATTTGTGGAGCACAGAAGTTCACTGACCTTTTCGCATGGCACCAACTGGCATATATTTAAAAAAATTTTTTTATTTATTTATTTATTTATTTTTTTTTTTTTTTATTTTTTTTTTTTGGGGGGTGTTAATGAATTGGTGCCGTTTTAGTGTAACCAGTTAAGCAATGCTAGTCTAAATTCTGTTCAACTAGGTTAGGTCAGACTAGGATTTTGAATGAAGGTATTTGATCTGTGTGAACACCGACATTTCTCTTGGCTTTATATGTGGACAGTAGTGGCTTTGTGAATAAGGTAATGGGTTTCTGATCTGAAGGTCGGGGGTTCAATCCCCAGTACTCTACCATTGTTGGGCCCCTTGAGCAAGCCTCTTAACACTCAGTTGTATAGTAAAAATAATATATATCGGTACTTAAAAAAAAAAAAAATAATAATTAAGTCACTCTGGAAAAGAGGTGTGTGTGGTTTTCCACGCTCATTTGACACACATTCCCCAAAACTGATGTTTTTGGATAAGAGCTCTGAAAACTAATGATGGTTTAAAAAGAAAAACTGAACCATGATGTTTGGGGAAGTTGTTACTAATAGAGTTGTGCTTGTAGGGAAGTGGAGGAGAGAATGACTCAGAGTCTGAGATGGAGGATGAGACATTCAACCCTTCAGCTGATGAGGAGGAGGAAGAGGAGGAGGACAGTGATGAAGATTACTCTTCTGAGACTGAAGACTCTGGTAATTGTCATGAAAGCATTAACATTCTTAATGTAATGAAATTAGGAGAGAAACTTTCAATTTTTTTTTTAGTGCTCATGAGAGATAGATAGATATACTTTTGAGATGTGTGTTTACATCTACATATACAGTACTGTGCAAGTTTTTGGGACTTTTTTTTTTTTATTATTTAAAAAGTATAAACTTTGCAATAAATCTTTTGTCAGCAATTTGGTATCAAAAAACCTACATCTCCAAACATTCGTTTTCCAACAAAAATTAAATATATCAAAGTTAGTACAGTATGTGAATTAAAAAAGCAGCATATGTACGAGACGATGTTCATAGAAAAATATAATGCAGGCTTCTGCGGTTTACATGCAAAATAGTCAAGTGTGACAGTCAACATTTCCAGGAGGGTTGTGGTTGGTTTTGTAAGAGACTCGGTAGATACTGTACCTGATGCTATTCTATTTTTAAACGGTCATCACACCAAATATTGAATTAGTTTAATTTGACTTTTTACTGTGCTTTGTATAATTTTTATTTAGAGATCTTTAGTTTAATGTCATTTATATGTAAATATAAACCATCGTTGTTCTCCAGAGTTCCGTGCGTGTGTGCATGTTTATAAAATAATGTGTATTTCAGTTTTGATTAGGAAAATTATGACTCTTGTTTTGCAGAGTACAGTGCATCACTGGGCAGTGAAGAAGAAAGTGGCAAAGATTGGGATGAACTGGAAGAAGAAGCTAGAAAAGGTGAGATCCTTACTTTCACTCTTAGTTTCATCTGAGTATTTAAACTGCCACTTCTCACCTCTTATTTATTTATTTATTTATTTATTTAAAAATCTTTTTCTAGCTGACCGAGAGAGTACTTACGAGGATGATGACACTTCAAACAGGAAGAGGAAGGGCCGGTCATCAGCTGCACCTCCCCACAGCAAAAAGAAACGGCGGCGTTAGAACTTTTTTATAAATATATATATATATACACACACACTCACCCACATGCTGCCAAATAGTGATTTCTCTAACTTTTTTTTTTTTTTTTTCCCCTCTCGCACACACAGACACACACACTCTCACACTGTAAATAAAGGTTTCTGCCCTTTAGTTGTGTTGGATAGTGAGTGTTGAAATGATGCAGAGAGCAGAATGACTCCATGCATATTTCCATCTCTTTATTCCTGTTTGGCACTGTGTATGTGTGCTTTTCACGTATGCAAGTTTATAAGAGGTTTTCTTGTAAATGTCATTAAGTGTTTTTTTTTTCTTTTTTTCCCCCTTTACTGTTGTTTAGCCATAGAGTAAAGAGTTGGTGTTTTTGTTTCGTTCCCCCTCTCATCTTTACATTTTTGTAATTTTGCCCCTTCGTATTATTTCAGTCAAGGAACACATTGAAAATGGGAGAGTGTGTGTGTGTCTGTGTGTGAATTGAGTACTGGATGGGGGTGGGGTTTGAATTGTAAAGACATAAATGTGGACTTGGCAAAACGATGGGCATAGACGACCAATTTAATGTGATTTGAACTTTTTTTTTTTTTTTTTTTCCCTTTTTTGTTACCATTTTTCTTCATTCTGAATTGGTAGTCTTGTAATATTAAAATCTTTTCCCTTTTTAATAAAAAAATAAATAAAATGGTCTTAATAGTTTCCCTCTTGCATTTATTTTGGCTATGAATTTCCAAGCAGTGCTGTTTATGTGCTCGCTAATGTTTTTGAAGTTGTGGTTAACCAACTTTAGTTGCACGCCCTTGCCATATTATTTGGAACTGCGTTATACCTGTGTACCAGCCTTATGTGGCAGCACTTCAGTGCCTAAAATTATGCATGCATTACAAGAGTTTCGGTTAATGTTTATTTACAAGAATGACCTGGATGCAATGTTGGTGGCTAAGTGTTAGATTGGTTGACTTGAGTATTTAAGAAACCACTGCTTTGATGGTGTGTGGTTTTTAAATGCATAACAGTGTGTAGGGTTTACAAAGAATAATGCTGAAATTGCAACAGGCTGTGCTAGTGGAAATGTAATAGAAAGAGTAGTGAAGTGAGATTAGCCCTCTGTTGTGTTAAAATTATTTCCCTAGGCAAAAATATTGACTTTATAGGTATGTACAGTGTCTACCCACGCCCACTTTTTTTTAATTTATTTATTTTTTTTTTAATTTATTTTTTCTTTCTTTTCTAGGCTGTTAACCCCTACACTCATGTAGCAGATATGATCGTGGTTAATAGAGGGTTAAACTAGTTTAAGCTAACAGGAAGTTTATGATTGCTTGAATTGCCACTTTCCAACTGTGGCATCTGAGTTTGTCTTATTTTGTATTGCTTTTTTTTTTTTTTTTTTTTTTATAAATTGTCAGTAACTTTTAAATCAAGCTTGCTCCTTTTTTTTTTTTTTTTTTTAAGCTCCTGCCATCACTGACCGTGAGCTGAGTGGGAACTAAAGCAATGGATTTCTTCTGTCTGTGCATAGAAATCTTTAATGAAATAACATTGGAAGGAAATGACACTATCACAAAACTTGGTGTACAGAATAGGATGGGTCGACATAGACCCTGGAAGTGACCCAGAACATGCTGAAGGGACTTTCTGGTTGGACATGCTCGAAACACCACCCCAGGTAGGCGTTCGGCAGGTGTTGTAATCAGATGTCCAAGCCACCTCTACTGGTTGCTCTCAATGCGGAGGAGCAGCAGTTCCACTGTTCCCCGCTGCCTGAGCTTCTCACTCGATCTATAATGGAGTGCCTCGCCACCCAGCAAAAGAAGCCGCTTGTATCCACGATCTTTCTCTTTCGGTCAGTACCCAAAGCCCATGGCCGTAGGTGAGGGCTGGGGTGGGCCCGGTGTCCCCCTGGAAGAGCTGGAGGAAGTGGCTGTGGAGAGGGATGTCTAGACTGACCCGACCCCAAATTAAGTGAAAGATGAGATGAGAATAGGTTGGTATTGTACATGGGTTCCTTGACTCTGTCCCAAGCTCACAGCAGTCGAGGTTTTTTAGTTTATTAACAGTGAAAAGAAATGACATGGGACCAACAAAATTGTTGCAGAGATTGTCCTCAGGAAGGTGTTAAATGGGATTGTATAGGAGTTAGCTTGACCTTGTTCCTTCTTTACCCTGTTTTTTTTTTTTAAGGCTTTATAAAATATATATATCTCCTAAATCCACACCACCAACCCCCAACACATATACATAGTATATTGCCTGATGTGTGGTTGCACAGCAACCACAACTGTTTTCTCAGCTACAGACATGGCCATCAGGTTTTCTCCTTTTTAAATTTAATTAGAAGGTGGAAATTTTATATTCTTTTACTGGGGACACCTGATTCCTCAACACAGCTGTAAGTTAACCCAAGTTACTGATTTATATTTGGAATTTTTTTATTTGCAAATTAATCATATTTTATTCTGGATTGGTTTATTCTCACTTGAGAACTGTCTTGAGTGATGCCGTTCCACCGACGGAGCTTATATTCACATTTATTCTGGATATGTATCTCGATCAGTAATGGTTGTCTCAGTAAATCATTGTGTTATATCATTACGTTGTTAATGCATATCTATAGCCAGTTTTATTTGCTTTTATGGGTTTTTTTCACTGTGTTCCTTAGCAAAAGTTATTTAAACTAAGATTTTTTTTATGTCCTGTATGGAATACTGTTGGAAATCTGCCTAAAAACAATTATTTGATTTGAATACCATAAATGTTTTTCAGAGTAATACAGTTTTTAGGGGAACCGTCTTAGAGGCCTATTTGAGTGTTTGGTGCAAAAACAAAACTTAGAAATTATTCATTCATATTCATATTTCTATGAGCAAATTGTAATGTCACCTTGCGATGGCCTGGCGAGCTGTCCAGGGTGTACTTTGCCCTCGCCCGGAGACAGCTGAGATGGGCGCCAGCCTCCCTGTGAGCCTATGGTAATTAGGATTAAGCGGATTAGAAAATGAAAGAATTATATTTCAAATACAATTACTACTTTTCAGACGATTGTCATTCAAGTCAACTTAAGTGGCTTTTTAATGTCATATCAACTTTATATCATTGGTATAATACACAGTTAAAAGGAAACTATAAGGACTATAAAACTACATATAACTTAAATGTGCGTGCTAACTGATCTAAGGTAAATATAATATAGTATGCTATTTAAAATTAAGTATATACATATATATATATATATATATATATATATATATGTAATTTTTTTCTTTTTTTTTCCTGTTAGTGCTCGCAGTACCCAAGTTAATCTGCTGACCATTGTAGAAAACAAAAAACAATCCTCTGAAACCAGAAAGAGCAAACTTTTAAGTCTATGGTTTAAAAAAAAAAGGATTTTTTTCATAATAAAAAAGATAATGATCTGCTTAACTCCTAAAGCTGTGTTCATAATGTGTGTGTGTGATATATTAATTGAAATAGTGAGATAACTGTTAAATGTTTCAGGCCCCGTGAAGCTTGCTGTGTTGCACAATCACCTTTTTGGGGTTTAGTTGGGCTCGGTTAAGTTTCTCCTTGTGATCTGTGATTTTGGTAAGTAGAGAACATCTCCCATTTAACCAATGTAAATAATAATAATTATAGTAATAACATTTTTAAAAAATAATACCGTAATAATAATTGACAGCATTTGGTAAAAAAAAAGACTTGTTATAATGATTTTTTTTTAATTCTCTCACATTTCAGGTATAAACCTTATATAAAATATACCAATTACAAGCCATGAAGGATTTAAGACTTTTTTTTTTTTTTTGATCAATGTCTGTTTATTAAATTTTTTAATTTTTCCAATTTTAAAGCACACATACAAAAATATACAATACCAAT
>JAQNCB010000011.1:11687086-11701783 GCA_030068295.1 Euristhmus nudiceps | reverse complement strand
ACACACACACACACACACACACACACACACACACACACACACAGACACACACACACACACACACACACACACACAGGGTTCTATATTAAAATTTTTGAAACCTTTGCATTATAAAGTATGGAGTGCCAGATTTCAGTAGCTTTTCTTAAACCAGTTCATCTGCAACCAAGCAGCATACCATCATTTTTCACTATTTGGTTTTTCACTATTCAGTTATGATATTCAGGGCTCCAAATTCGCGGTAGTCTGGTCACCAGATGCGACTTAATTTCTCATATGACGAGTTAGTTCAGTTACCATTTCGCCTGGTTTGGCGAGTTGAAAATATATTTTCAAAAAATGACAGGCTTGTGAGTTGAAAAAAATAAACAATAAAAGTGGACATTTAAAAAACTGCACTTGTATATGACATATGACCTATTTTGCATGGAAAAATAAAAAGCGCACATTCTCTCTGTGTCGCGCGCGCTCTGTGTGAGTCGCACGCGCTCTGTCTGTCTGTCATGTGAGTCATATGATGATGTTGCCATCCTACCTCTAGATTTTAAATATGATGTAAAATAAATGTCAATAATATTGCTTACAAAAACATTTGTTGCTAATTCATGTGTGTGGAAGAAGTGTTTCTGAAAAGTTTTCAAAAATACTGAAAAAAGTCGTGAAGAATACTGAAAATCTATATCTGAGGTAGGCATCTCTGTATGACAAGCAGATTTCAATATACGTGTTTTTGTTGACATCTTCAACTGTCAAAACAGTTTTGTAATGTGGAATTTTTTGAAAGGTGTTAAGCCAGCACCTGAGACGGGGGAAATCATAATTTTTATTTAATTTTATTTTGGTGCTCTGAGTTGTTCTCACTTTTTTTTATTGAACAACAGTGTCAAAATACTCTTGAAATAAAATAAAATGCAAAAATAAAAAGTAAAAATAAAAAGGGTTGAACTCACTGAGATCAAACACACTTTGGCGAGTTGATTTTCTGATTGGCGAGTAACTTTGTTAGGTAACTAGTCCGGCTGGCTAGTAAAAAAACGTGAATAATCAGTACTTATCAGGATCTGATAATGTGATTTTATACATTTCTGCTGCCAACATACAAATGAGCTCAATTCTATTTCCAAAACATCCTGCAAAAGCAAAGATTTGGCACACCAGAACATTTGTTTAACCTCATGCAAAAACCCTGTTTTTCCTAAAAAGTTCTTAAAGTAGGTCAACAGTTTTGAAAGTGGTTTTTAGGCACAGTGAATTAACACTCACTGCACTGACAATGTGTTTAAACAGTGAACATTTTCGAAATGTAAATAATAATAATAATAATAATAATAATAATAATATAAATATTTAGGCTCTATCTATCCGTGGAGCTCCGAAAATGTTTGCATCTATTTTGAGTAAAGAAATATGCTATAATATAACTTACTGTCTTTTCAGTGGTATTTGAAAAATAATTTCTACTCAAGAAAAAAACCCATTGACTAAACAGCAAAATTATATTTTGTGATATCAATATAAATTATTGGGGTGGCACAGCGACGTAGTGGTTTGCACGTCCACCTTACAACTAGAAGACCTGGGCTAGATTCCCAGAACAGGCATTTCTGTATGGAGTTTACACATTTTCCCTGTGGGTTTCCTCTGGGCACTCTAGTTTCCTCCCACAGTCCAAAAACATGCATAGTCGGCTAATTGGCTGTTCCAAATCACCCCTAGGTGTGAGTGTAAATGTAAATGGCTGTGTGAGTGCTGGACCTGTGATGGTCTAGCGAGCTGTCCAGGGTGTACCACGCCCTCGCCCAGAGTAGGCTGAGATGGGCGCCAGCCTCTCTGTGACCCTAATTAGGATTAAGCGGTTTAGAAAATGAATGAATGAATGATGATGAATGAATGAACTATGACTCCTCCTTGAATCGCCACCATATCGTGGTGGAGGGGTTTGCGTGTCCTAATAATCCTAGGAGCTATGTTGTTGGGGGCTTTATGCCCCTGGAAGGGTCACCCAAGGCACACACGCCCTAGGTGAAGGTCCAGACTAAACGCAATTCAAAAAGACCTCCATGGGAATAAAAGATTCAAGGACACAGTTTCCCTTGCCTGGACGTGGGTCACCAGGGTCCCCCCCTGGAGCCAGGCCCGGGGGAGGGGCTCGAAGGCGAGCAATTACACTTGATTCTAGTACAGTATGGCAAAAAAAAGCATTTTCCCCAGAGTCACACGCACCCCCCTAGCATCACACCCCACTACTTGAGAAGCACTGTTTTAACCTGATCAGTCTAACCACAGATGCAAGCTAGGTCTTTGTGTGTCATATGCTTCCGAATGCCTGATTTAAATACATATTGAAAGTGCATTTGATTAAAAGGAAGTAGCAAACCCCATGTAGGCATCTAATGAAGCTTTTGCAAATGTAGTTCATAAGCATTTATATTAGTGTAATATTGTACAATCTTTTGGGAGAAATGATGAGGGGTACTTTGTGACTATTTCTCCTGCAGGCCCAGGTTGATCATTAATTGAGGACATAAGAAAAATTAATAATTATTTTATTTTCTGTTCCATATTGATTTTTTGAGTGCATGAGATATATTAGAAGGTGTGTGCATCTGGAAGGGATGTGTTGCAGCATTTCAGCTGCTTATTAGGCATAGATAAAATCTGCTAAATTACATACGCAGACACAAAAATACCCCACTCTGTATTACTTATCATCATTTTCCCTCATGACCAAGTGTATAACAGTGCAGGAAGTTCAAGCCGATTAATCTGATACTAAACCTCGTCACAACAAAACGTTATTAACAGAACGACAAACAAAACAAAACAAAACAAAACAAAAAAAACCCCAAAGAAACCCAACCACCTAAGAAAGAAATTAAAAGGAAAGAGTAGGTTAATTTTTACGAAATCACTTATTCAGGTAAGAGAAAACTTTTTGTCTTTGTTTCTAAGTAATGTTCTGTATTTTTCAGGATATAAATATTTACCTGTGAATTCAGTTTTCAGTAGTTATTTCTTGTGTTATATTTGAAGTTTATTATGGGTGCATTAGAACAAGACAGTTAACTAATTTACTTGTATGTAATAATCTGAAAACTAGGTAGTATGTCTAAAGGATTAATTTATATTTTATAATAATATATAGCAAATCATGATGATTGTAAGACAGAGCATTTAAAGGCACTAAGTGGGCTGAGGATTAACTGGATCCATCTGCTTTTTTAGTTTTTTTACTAGTCTTCTACTCTTCACTCTCTCTCTCATTTTACTCATTCATCAAGTCTTCAAAGTACTCTTTCCATCTTCCTATCACATTTCCAGCATCTGTCAATATATTCCCATCTCTGTCCTTGACCACTCTAACCTGCTGCACATCCTTCCCATCTCTGTCTCGCCAACCTGTATAAATCATTCTCTCCTTCCTTGCTGTCCAACCAAGCATATAAGTCATCATATGCCCTTTGTTTGACCTTTGCCACCTCTACTTTCACCTTATGCTGTATTTCCCTGTACTCCTGTTTACTCTCTTCAATCCTCTCAATATCCCATTTCTTCTTCGCTAACCTATTTCTCTGTATACACTCCTGTACTTCCTCATACAAATATATTAATAACAACTCTAAAAAGATTTTTGATTTTTGTTACTGATTGTTAGTAACAAGCAGTTTTTCCAACTTGCTTTGGTAAGAGTATTTTATTTCTATCAACAGCTATAATTAACTTTAAAAGCAATGTAAATCCTTTCATTCCTGTCTGGATCACAACTCATAAAAGTTTGATAATAAGGGACTAGATGCAGAACATTAAATGCATAAATCATCTAGATCACTTTCATACTTGGCCTGAAAATATACACAAACATAATTACAAACTTAGTCCCTTTTGCCTTTTCAAAATCAAAAGAATTTTGAAAAACAAACGAATTCTTGCAAATCTAGGAAACTTAAAGTGGAAATGAAATGTACTGGCTTGTTTGTATTAAAATTCTGCTAATGTTCTTTTTTTGTAAGCCTCTGTCAGTCAAAGATGACCTTGGAAGAAGCATTCTATGTCCTTCTTGGGCATCATTTTTGATGCCTGCAGAGCCCTATGTGGGAAAGGCATTCCCTGTTGCAATAGGCACACTTGTGAGTGGTGGCAGCGCTGTCGTGTCATTTTGCTGTTTTCCACTAGCCCGCTTGTCTCCTGCTGTGTCAGTCAGCTAGAATGTATGCTCCATAACAAAAGTGTGAATTCCCATCTGAATCCCAGTGCGTTGCTGTTCCAGAGTCCAAGCCAGAGTCAAAGTCAGAGTCCAAGCCTCCAGAGCCCAAGCCTCCAGAGTCCAAGCCTCCAAATCCCAAGCCAGAGTCCCAGCCCCCAAATCCCAAGCCAGAGTACCAGCCTCCAAATCCCAAACCAGAGTCCCAGCCTCCAAATCCCAAGCCAGAGCCCAAGCCTCCAGAGCCCAAGCCTCCAGAGCCCAAGCCGCCAAAGCCCATGCCAGAGCCCAACCCAGAGTCCCAGCCTCCAAAGCCCAAGCCAGCGCCCAAGCCAGAGCCCAAGCCTCCAAAGCCCATGCCAGAGTCCACGCCAGAGCACAGCTAGAGTCCATGCCTCCAAAGCCCAAGCCAGAGTCCAAGCCAGAGTCCCAGCCTCCAATGCCCAAGCCAGAGCCCAAGCCTCCAGAGCCTATGCCAGAGCCCACACCAGAGCCCAAGCCAGAGTCCCAGCATCCAAAGCCCAAGCCAGTGTCCAAGCCCGAGTCCAAGCCAGAGATCCAGCCTCCAAAGCCCATGCCAGAGTCTAAGCCAGAGTTTAAGCCAGTGACCGAGCCTCCAAACCCTAAGCCAGAGCCCAAGCCTCCAGAGCCCATGCCAGAGTCCATGCCAGAGCCCACACCAGAGCCCAAGCCAGAGTCCATGCCTCCAAAGACCAAGTCAGCATCCAAGCCAAAGCCCAAGCCAGAGTCCAAGCCAGAGTCCCAGCCTCCAAAGCCCAAGCCAGAGTCCCACCCTCCAAAGCCCAAGCCAGTGTCCAAGCCAGAGTCCCAGCCTCCAAAGCCCAAGCCAGAGTCCCAGCCCCCATTGCCCAAGTCAGAGTCCAAGCCAGAGCCTAAGTCAGTGTCTCAGCCTCCAAAGCCCAAGCCAGAGTCCCAGCCTTCAAAGCCCAAGCCAGAGTCCAAGCCAGAGTCCCAGCCTCCAAAGCCCAAGCCAGGGTCCAAGCCTCCAAAGCACAAGCCAGAGTCCAAACCAGAGTCCAAGCCAGAGTCCCAGCCTCCAAAGCCCAAACCAGAGCCCAAGCAAGAGCCCAAGCCTCCAGAGCCCAAGCCTCCAAAGCCCATGCCAGAGCCCAAGCCAGAGTCCATGCCTCCAAAGCCCAAGCTAGAGTCCATGCCAGAGTCCCAGCCAGTGTCCTAGGCTCCAAAGCCCAAGCCAGAGTTCAAGCTTCCAAAGCCCAAGCCAGAGTCCAAGCCTCCAAAGCCCAAACCAGAGTCCAAGCCAGAGTCCAAGCCACCAAAGCCCAAGCCAGAGTCCAAGCCAGTGCCCCAGCCTCCAAAGCCCAAGCCAGAGTCCAAGCCTCCAAAGCCCAAGCCAGAGTCCAAGCCAGAGTCCAAGCCTCCAATGTCCAAGCCAGAGTCCAAGCCTGAGTCCCAGCCTCCAAAATCCAAGCCAGAGTCCAAGCTCCCAAGGCTCAGGCCAGGGTCCAAGCCAGGGTTCAAGCCTCCAAAGCCCGAGCCTCCAGAGCCCAGGCCAGGGCCCTGTAGTGAAGTTGTTCGTGAACCAAGCCTGGACCCTCTTTGCCGTACGAAGGCATGATCTCGAGAAAGATAATCGAAAGCTTCCCTAAGCCCTCCGCTCCATCCCCAAGCCTTCGCCATGACTCACGGATGGTAGGAATGATTTGGAATGTGGTATCTTGATTGAGGACACCGTTTGTAGGTTATTTTGTGTGTCTGATAAATAGTCAGATTGTGATGGCACTGTTCAGCTAAGCCTGCTGAACCGCCAGGTGGCAGTCATTGAAGGAGGGGTACTGTCACGACTATGCACGGTTTCACCCCTAGGGGAGCTCTCCTGGGTTTTTGGCTGCTGTATGGTTTTTCATGTTCTCTGAGGGCTGATGGGCGTGGCCCTGCTGATTGCTGGCTCACACGTGTAGTGGACGGATCAAACACCCATATTTATTTTCCTGTTTACCAGCTTTCCTTTGTTGGTTCATTTATTTTCTGTTGGTTGCTTTGTAGATCGCTGCAAGTGCGTTCATAGATATGTATCATCCTGTTCATGCCATGTATTTTGTTTCCATGGTTTTTGCCATGACCTGTTTTTTGTCTGCTTGCCAGGATATCTAATAAAGATCTTGCTTTGTTTCCATGCTACGCAATCTCCTGCTGGTCCTACAATTGGATGCTATTTAGTCTTCCAGGGAAATCATAACAGCATCCATTCTCCATGTGATGAACATGATCCAGCCAACGCAGTCTGTGCTGCCTGAGCAAGGTGAACATTGATGGGAAGATCAGCAAGAGACAGAGTCTCAGTGTTGTCATGGAAGACCCTGAATCTGATGTAGACTTTGCAGGTGGAAGCTAAGCTGTCTTTCCTGCCTGACATAGATTGTACATGTCTCACTGAGCAGGTTGCTAAAAACAACATATAGGGACATCTGCTGCTCTCTGCATTTCTCATGAAGTTGGTGAATGAAGAAAATCATGTCCTTTCAGGTCAGAAGCTGCACTGTGACTCTGGGTAGACAGTCAGCTAGCTGCAGTAGACCAGTCATGAGAACCATGGGCATAGACCTTGCTGATTATATTGAGAAGAGAAATGCCTTTGTAGTTGTTGTAGTTGGTTCTCTTACCCTTGTTCTTGTGGAAAGTGATAATCTTGACAAGATCTCACATGTCTTGTGGTACAGCTGCTTCTTGCCAGTACTTAAACAGGACCTCATGCAGTGGGAGAAGGAGAATGGTCTTGCAGTGCTTGATCAAATCTGGGGGCCTGAACCTGCAACACACTAAGGAATGATCAGTGTCACAATCCACACTGTAGTATGAGTGTGTAAGGAGCACCAGTGTCCCTGTGGCCCTAATTAGGATTAAGCGGTTCAGAAAATGAATGAAATGAAATTATTAACCATTCATGGCTGTATATTAACTCTTTTGGCATATAGACCATGTACTACAACAGTTGATAGTTTTTTGAGCACAGACCACAAAATTTTAATAAGAGAAGAGAACATCTCTTACGGTTTCTAAAAATAACCACAAGTAGTGTAGTTTATCACTTAAACAGGAATGTGATGGGTGAAGGACGAAGGGCGATGCTTTAAAATGTTTTATTCTTTACACATATCATACTTTATTACAGAGTATAAAAAAGAAGAAGGAAGAAGCAGCCATCCACAATGTGTACCAGCCCAAACGATTATGCGCTATATTCTCCATGGGCCGATGAAAACTACCCACAGACACGTCTGTCCATCTTCTGCATCACTTCTATGTGTGCGGGATATCCAGCTCTGCTTTGGGCTGTCAGAGTTATGCGTCGTCATCATAAGAGCAATGGTCAAATCTCCTTCATTGCCATCTTCCTCCTCCTGAGTGATCTTCTGGAGCTGATTCTGAATTCAATCCTAGTAGCATTTACTTTAAGCGGCTTCAGGTATTCGCCTAATTGGACCCTTGAAGTTCTAAGCTTACTGTTATTAGGAACTAGGCTCTGTGGGCATCTGTTTCACCCGCTAGTAGCATTGAAGAACATTCTTACTCAAAAATATCCATCCCTTGTTTTTCTTTTTTCAGCGCCCTTCTCTATTACTTTATGCATTGTTGCGTTGGTGGTAGTAATTGGGTGCCAGTTTATCCCACATTATATTTTTCATCAAATAAGAATCTTATTTTTACTGTTTCCTGTATGTGTGCATGGGATCACTTGTGTACTAACTTGTAAACCCCCTCCTGATACTAACCTGACCAGAGATGGAAAGCCAGGAGTGTTAATACTAAGCGTTGCCATGTTTACTCTGATTGTTTTATATGTGCCTTTTTTCTTGAGTTGTTATATTTCTCTGCCTTTTACGTTTGATCTTCTAGTTTACATGAGACTGATTTCTGAACCCCTTCTGTGTGTTCTCATTTGCAGAGAAAATGATTTTGTGGCAAAACAATGATTCTTTCATTATTTCACTTCTATTGCCCTTTTTCGTTAACGGCTTCTAGTTTATTTGTTTCCCTGTAAACCTTTGCTTTGCCGCAAATATAAAATATTATTATCACATGACTTTATTCCTGCTGACATATTTATACCAACTGTTCTTGTTTCTTGCTTTTCTGGAAATTAGTACAACAGAAACAAAAATACATTTGTTTATTAGATGATAAGTATTGAAATATATTGAATGTAAAGATAATAATGCATTCTGATTCTGATTGATAATCAATGTAAAAGGTAAAATCAGGACAGGGACAGAAAAGTGTATGTATGTAATGTTTGTGTGAAATCCTGCTGTTTTGAAAGACACATAATCAATAAACTGCTGTGTAAACTAATAGTGTTGGGGATTGAGTAACCCTGAAATATTTTAATAATGTGTTGAAATGATTATTATCTGAGGATACAATATAGAAATAAATTTTCTATCAGAACTGATTATAACAGAATAGATTTGTATATAATCATTCACATGGGACTGCACTGAAATAACACTTCAAGTTCAAATTAATGTTCAAACTTCACCAAGGTTTGTAATAATCAGTTGCTCAGTGACAGTTCACGGCACTGTTAATTTAAGAAAACTTGTAATACCAATTAGTAAAATAGGTTAGAGAAGGAAGTAGCTTCATTTAACATAGAAAAAATAGCAGGCATCTTCAGATAAATAAAGATTCACATGATTTGACAACCCTCCTTGAATCTCTCTACCTTAGTGTGGAGAATGAATTTGCATGTTCTAATGATCCCAGAAGCTATGTTATCAGAGGCATTGCACCCCTGTTAAGGTCACCCAAGGAAAACAGGTCTGAGGTTAATGTCCAGACTAAGTACGGTTCAAAGACCCCTGTTGGCAAATTGAGTGTAGATTCAGGTTCCCTTGCCCGGACACAGGTTAATGGGGTACACCCCTGGAGCCAGGCCTGGGAGAGGGACGCGAAGGCTAGCATCTGGTGGTCAGACTTCTGCCCATGCCGCTTGGCTGGTCTCAGCCCGAAGAGGAGATCTGCTCTTTTCCTACCATTTTCTCCCTTTCCCCCTAATTTAAATGTATCCAATTCCCACCCATTAGGTGTTGCCTTCCCTATCATAGGACCACCACCGACCATGGAGGGGTGAAAGCATGCACATGCCCCTCCATGACATGTGATGCTAGCCATCCGCCTCTTTTTTGAACTGCAGCACCATGCACATTTGGAGACTGGATAACATACTCGGAGGGAAAGCGCTACCCGCCCCCTCGTACGAATGAGCTCTCAGACACCCATGCCTCTGGCGATCACTGTGAGTGACAGGGAAGTCAGCGTATGCCATCCAATCCTCCCATGAGAGCTTGTCCAATTAGCTCCCATGGACTCCCGGCTGTGTATTAAACCTGATTCGATACTGCGATCTCGCGGGTTAATAGCCGCACACCTTGTCAATGTGACACTCGGCAGCCCAGAGATGGAGAAATGATCTGGACTCCCATGACTCCACCACCTGTGGGAGGTGCTATAGAGGTTGGCTGCAGTGTGAGCTGGGCAGCAACTTAAAGCATGGGCTCTACCGGACTGAAACTTGGCTACTGACTTTGGCTTTTGGGAATTGGAATATCAACTCTCTGGTGGAAAGGAGCCTGTGCTATTGTGCAAGGTTGAGAGATACTGGATAGATGTAGTCATGCTTATTTCGACACCTAGCTTGGGCTCTGGAAGCACCCATCTCGAAAGGGACTGGACCTTGTTTCAGTTTCTTATGGGGTGAGGTAGTGAGCCAGTGTGAGCATCCTTCTTGCCCCTCTTCTCAGTGCCCATATGTTGGGGTTCTCCCTGGTTGACAAAAGGGTGACCTCCCTCCACGTCTAGGTCAGGGGACAGGTCCTGACTATTGTTTGTGCTTCTGCACCAAATGTCAGTTCACAGTACCCACCCAGGGGGACTACCACCACAGTTTGCCGATTGAGGGGAACAGCCTCTGATGACCATGCGATGCTGCAGAGATGTGTCAACCTAGATAGTCCTACAACATCCAGAGCCCTGAGATATTCAGGGTAGATCTCATCCACCCCTGGACCCCACCCACTTAGGAGCTTTTTGTCTACCTCAACAACCTCAGCCCCAGTGATGGGCAGACCCCCACTCAAAACCCCAGGGTCTTCCTCCTCCACAGACGTCATGTTGGTGGGAATGAGGAGGTCCTCAAGTATTTATAAAGTATTCCTTCCATCTCCTGACAACATCCCCATTCAAGGTGAGCAGCTCCCTACTTCCTATGGAAACAGTATTTGTGGAGAACTGCATCCCCATTCTGAGGCACCGGCTGGTGGTCCAGAACATTTTCCAGGCCAACCAGTAGTCACTTTCCAGGCCCTCACTGAAGTCCTCCCACGCCTGAGATTTTGCCTTGTTAACAGCTCAGGCTGCTGCACATTTGGCCTGCCAGTACCTGTCTGCTTCCTCAGGAATTACACATGTCAATCAGACTCGGGCTCCTTTTTCACCTGGACGGTCCCTCTAACGTCAGTTGTACACCACTGTGTTCGTTGCTACTGCCAGAACAGGCATCGATGACCTTCTGGCCACAGCTATGGGCTGCCACTTCCATAATGGAGGCATGAAACATGGCCCATTCGGATTCCATGTCCCCTGTCTCCTTTGGGATGTGGTTGTAGCTCTGTCAGAGGTGGGAGTTAAAGGCCCCTTTGACAAGAGTCTGCCAAACATTTACAGGAGACCCTAAAGACTCCAAAAAGGGTGGGTACTCTGAAGTGTCATTTGGTGCATAAGCACGAACAACAGACAGCACCTGTCTACCCACCCAATAATGAATAATGAATGAATTACTAAAAGATAAAAAATGGTTTTCAGAAATAGTTATTAGATGAGTGTGGAAGAGTTTATATGTTAGATTTCAGTTTGCATTGGGGGTTGGCTCACATGAGATTTTGTACTGCAGGAAATAATATTGGCCTCTGGTTCCCTTCCTGTCTCTCTCTGTGTTAATTTGCTTAGTGTGGTAAAAGTTTTCATCTGTGCCCTTTCCCTATCTCAGTATTTTATCTTGTGGGTTGCAAGAATTCTACCACACACACACACACACACACACACACACACACACACACACACACACATACACACACACGACTTCTTCAAATTTGAGCTTTTTCAAACATATGCAAACTGATATTATTCCCATTCTCCAAGGTCTGAATTGACTAAATATACCAGTTACTTTGCTGTTGGACCGTGGCTATGCCAGCCTCAAGGCCCATGTAGTTTTATTGTTGATGTTTTTCAAAAATGCTGCAAAATTCAGGATATTATGTCCTTGTTTTCATTGTAGCTTCCCAGAGGTTGATGCTATAGCATTGAAAGTGGTACCAAATGAAAGTTAATAAAATTTTCTTGCATGTGGTAGTAAACACATGAACACCTGTGTAAAGTTTAACTGATTTTACTGCACAAACAATTGGAACACTTCAAAAAAATCAATGTGGTTGTATGATAGCACTGCACTGATACATATATTGTGTAAGAAGAAACAGTCAGATTGGATGTCACTAATACATATATTGTCACTTGTTTAATGTGGCTTTCTTGAAACTGTCACATTTGTTCCTGTGGTACTCCACAACTTGTAGAAAGCAGCTTCTCTGCACTGGGTCAGTTGTGATCTGATTCGCAAAGTCACTCATCAGTTTCACACCTCTCTCAGCCATATCATTGGTCACTTTTAACTGACCTCACAAACTTCTGTGCATTCCTGTAGCTGTCATTGTCTTCCCAGGTGTCAGCAGGAGTAGTGACCCTGTCACATTTCACTCCAAGAGCATCAAACAGAAAGTGAGACTCTGGACCTACCAGGTCTGTGAGAACTGAAGCTGCGTTGATGACCAGAAACACTGGCTTGCCTTTCCTGTAACTCTCAGGTTTCTCTGTTTCTGACACCTTGACTGCAAGCTTCTCCTTTACAGACTTGGTCATGCTCTCATGTGAACAGAACAAGGTAAATGGCACCAGTTACTGGGTCAGATACCAGCGGTGGTTGTTCATTTTCTTGAGTCCGCATCCTAGCATGAGTTCCTGCCCGAGCCTACCGGGAAATGACAGCACGGCTTCACGTCTGAACACCAGGGTGAGTGTGTCCCTCAACGCCGCCGCCTGTCTACTTCAGAGTCCACGTCTGGCTCCATGTCTGGCTCCACATCTGGCTCCTCGTCTGGCTTCTCATCTCCAAAGACTATGCCAGGTTCGATATCGGGTTCCGGGCCCCGGAGACCCATCAACAGTCCAAGCCTCCTCAGTCCACGGCGGGGCCCAAGCCCCCACCGTGACTCAGTGTGGACTCTCGGGGGTTGGGCGGTTTGGAGTTTCTTTTCATTCCTTCCCCCCCCCCCCACCAACTATAGATGTTTGAGACTTATGGTGGGGTTTACGCAGGGATCACAGTAAGGTTTAAATGTTTATGTTGGAAGTATTTTTTGTGTATGTTGCAGACATGGGGTTTTCCTTTTTCCCAAGGACGATGGACTGAGGAGACTTTGGGGGGTCTGTCTGTTATGATGGGGATTGCATTGGGATCTTTTTGCTCTTGTGCTGGGATACCCATTTGGTTTTGTTACTCTGTATGAGCTGTTTGATTGGATCTGTTTGTGTGTTATGTTGTTTGTTTTCTGTTCTTTTTTCCCTGTCGATGGTCTGTCCGTTAGACCGCCAGGTGGTGGTCATTGAGGGGGGGTGCTGTCACGACGCTGCACGATCCAGCCATTAGGGGCGCTGTTACGGGTTGTGGCGGACCTCATTCCTCTTTGTGGCCTCGGTGCATGCTGAGTGCCCCCCCAGCTGTGCTGTGTTAAAAGCAAGCTATATAAGCTTGGGATAGTTAGCATACTGGTGGCTGGATCCCTGTGTTCTGAGTGTTCTGTCTGTCTGTGTTTTCTGCCATGGAAAAAGAGGAGAACTTTTGTGCTTTGGTATTCCTGCCTGCTGAATGTTAGTTTAGTTTCATTTTTGCTTTTCATGTTTTACCCCGTCTGTCTGTGCCACGGAGACTGGGGGCAGTGTTTTGTTTCGTTATTGACTCCAGTCAGTGTGTTTGGGAATACCTTAAATAAAGACTGTCTTGTTTTCACCCATCGTCGGCTCCACTGCCTGGTCTGCGTATGGATCTAAATTGACCCAGCCCGAGGAATTAAGTGTCCATCATTACAAAACCTTATTTCTGTGAGGTTGATGTGCTAACTACGACATCGTTGTATCACCCATAAATAAATATGGAAATAAGTAAAAGATGTGCAATCGTATGCAACTTAATGATTATATTTTTGAATAAATAATTGTGAAGGTTGTGCTTTTTCACTTGAGCAGCTTCCTCTCAGTATATCTGTGCATGGCCTGATGCATTTTATCCATGTAGAATATTTTTAAATCTTCACTCATGGACGCCATACAAGTCCATGTGAAAGCTTTTAAAAATAAAAATAACAGATGAAAAGTTTTATGTCAGAGTTGCTGTTGTATAAGTTACTCAACATCTCCTAACCAATCATTTCGGAGATATCTGCAGAGCTGTAGCATAAATGACATCATTTCTTTCTTCCCTTTTCTTCCTTCGGTTTTTTCTTCAATCTTCTACATGCTTTTACTCTCAGACACATTTTGTTTCGGACTAAATATTATGTACCACTGAGAATTAATTTAAGACAAAAATTGAGCACCAGGATTCTGCACAAAACTGTGAGTTATTTAATTTAATGCAATTACAAATTAATTGTGCCAATTATTGGTTGTGTACATGATTTAATGTCCTGATATATTCTTTTTAGAAATTTGTTGAAAAGAGCATTGACTGAATTAAATTCTTTTGATATATTTATTTCCAGAATATTAACAAAATAAATATAAAAAAATAATTTAAATATTTGAATTATCCAGTTACATTTTATGAAGACTATCATGATTTCATTATTATGCCTGTGTAGGGTGGTGCATGTATAGCTTTGTGTATGTATACATGTATTTAAAATTAATGGAAATAGTCTCCAGGGTCAGGACTTTATACTCACTGTGTTTTCCACCAAAAATCCACTGAGAAAAAAATGCTATTTTGCTATTTTTCTGAAACATGATAAATTCTATTTCCTGTCTCGTCAACTGAAACACGGAGAGAGAGAAAAAAAAATAAATGAGGCTGCTGAGTAAATACACATCACGTCTGTCCATTTCACCACTTCAGTATTGATTATTTATAACAGCATGCATTTATTAATCTGTAAAAGGAATGTTATGAAATGTTTTATTCTTTACACATACCATTCTTTATTACAGCACATACAGAAGAAGAAGAAAAGAGAAGAGAATATCTATAATGCCTCTCTGCCACTACTATTATTTTGGATTGTTTCAATGGTTGATGGACGACTACCCACCGATGCGTCCACCCATCTTCTGTATCACTTCTATGTGTGCAGGATATCCAGCTCTGATTTGGGCCGTCAGTGTTCTGTATCATCATCATAAGA
>JAQNCB010000011.1:11637028-11652211 GCA_030068295.1 Euristhmus nudiceps | reverse complement strand
CTGTTTATTTCTGATATAGTAGTTTATATAGTATTCAAACTAAGCTTGTTTATTTATTATTGCTGTATTATTGGACTGGGTGAAATGTTTTATTATAGGATAGATTTACACTGGATGCTTGTCTTGGACTTAGGCTCTCTTTCAACACTAGTATGATTATAGCTACGGTAACTTGCAATGTAAACCAAGTTCTAGCCCTCTCATGCATGGATGTCACTAGAGTGTACAGCTATTTAAAAGTGTTTTTTTTCTATAAATTCCTGCAGTTTTGGGCACTGCTGCATAAAATCCACTCAAATGGAAGCTATTGCATCACCCAATACAAGCAATCCCATTGGCAGACCATTTTAGAGGGAAAAAGTAGTTAGTAAATCCAAGGTGGCCAACAGGCAGGAAGAAAGACCAACCGCCTCAGCTATTTCAGTTTTTACCTGCTATAAAAAGATACATTTCCAGATTAAAAAAAAATATAATTTCAACAAAAAAACTTCTAAGCTGACATAATATGTAAAGATTTTCCAAGTTTTAATTTTATATTTGGAGGAAACACCGATTAATCATCTGTCCACTCAATTGTACATCATGCGTCACTGGCGATGCTTTGACATGAGTGCAATGACAATTAGTACCAGCATTTTTCTTGAAAATAATTCATGTTCTGTAATGTTTTGGCTACAAATCAACTTCTTTATGTTGGAAATCTCAAGGAAACTTTCCACTCAGCACTTGATACGAAGAATTTCAATCGATTGATGAGATGCCGATTTTTTCAAACCTTGTTTTAAATCTATAACAATGTATAAAAACACTTACAAAATCCTGACTGAGTTTGACATAATTCATGCATGAGAGGGCTAGATAATTAGTAGCGTGCTATTGTGTTATGAGATGCTGGTTGTGAAATAAGTTACAATGTCTGAGATAGTCTATTTGCTACCTTAGTACACGAGCACATATGTAATATGCTCTATAATACCCGCACAAGTTGAAAATAAATCTGTAGAAAGTCTTTTCTTTCACACTTAGTTTTATCTCGTTCAGTCTATAATACATTATGTCTTGTCACAAGTTTTGTATAATTGTCTTTGTTCATGAGGTAACCCAACTACCCAGCTTCTCTCTCTCTCTCTCTCTCTCTCTCTCTCTCTCTCTATGTGTATGTGTGTGTGTGTGTGTGTGTGTGTGTTATTAATGTGCGTGTGTGTTCACATCAACACTCTCATATATGATTTATGGCCTTTAGAGGATTTGTGCATCAGTATTTACTTTATGTATATGCATTGTGCCTTGTAGGAATTTAATTAATGATAAAATGTGTGCACTGTCCACCAGAAATGTAAAAAATTTCATGAATGATAATGTATTTCCTCCACTATTAATATATTTGAAATCACTGAATAATGTACCATCCTTACCAACAATACAAAAAAAAAAAAAAAAAAACCAAAACTATCACGTAAAATCCAAATAAAATTAATGTACATTTGTGATGGCAACATGACAAAATGTGGAAAAGTTCAAGGGGTATTATTACTTTTGCAAGTCAAAGTAATTATGACAGCATGACTAAAAATTAGGAATCAGAAAGAAGACAGGCACAAGGACACCCTGTGATGTAAGGCAATCAGCCACTCCACTGAAAACAAACCTGTGTGACTATATGAAAGACTCGGGTGAGGTTGGTGGTGTGGTGGGTGTTTTTTTTTTTCGGTTGACAACATCCAAACATTACTGTTTACCAAATCTCGCTATGTGTGAGGACCCACAGATTTTCTCCTTTACCCAATACCGGTAAATCACAAAATACCAAAAATGCTAAGTAAGTAAAATTTCAGCCTTGATTTTAACACTTGGACTTTAAGTCTCAAAAATTAACTTAAAGGTTGTTCCATAACTATGAACTTTTTGAAAGAGAAAGTGCTATCCTTGCTATGATCTTCATTATTCAAGGTATCAGTAAATAGCCTTATCTTTTATTCAAAATAGGTATGAAAATTTGCTGAAATGATTTATAGTGAAATCATTTCATGTGATATTGGTCAATGGAAGTATTTTATAGTTAATGCAAAATTTAATTGGGAACAGTACAGTATGGAGAAGATGGGGGTACTGTGCTGATATGCTTTGGTTTTAATAATAACTCTTGCTGCTGAATTTTGGACTAACTGGAGCTTGTTTATGGACCGACAAGGACAATTTATTGTAAAGGTGATAAAACATCAATGATATAAGTACTATTTTGGCAAAATTTAACATTTACTTTAAATGAAAGACTGGGACCATAATAACAAAGGTCTGTTGCTGCTGCACATGAAACTGAAGAACCAGAGTTACTAAATAATCACAAAGCTGATTTTTCCTTTTTGTGATCTGAGCACTATTACTCCTGTTGTATCAGAAATTACGAAGAGGAAATGAATAAGCATTCACTGTTTAATACTCTTTAAACATTCATTAACTTTATTAAGTTGGTGTCTTTCATCTGGCTTTGTGGAAATGTCTAATCAGTATAACCTTGGGTTTACACAGTGGCATGATGCCGGAAACCTGATCATCATCAGCTTCTTCCGCTTTAATCCAAGATCGGGTCATGGGGCAGCAGCCGCAATGAGGTCCAGACGTCCCTCTCCCCAGCCACTTCATCCACCTCTTCCGGGAGGACACTGAGGAGTTCTCAGGCCAGCCTAGAGACATAGTCTCTACAGCATGTTCTAGGTTGACCTTGGGGTCTCTTCCCAGGTTGGACATGCTCATAACACGACACCAGGGAGGCGTTTGGGAGATTCTAACCAGATGTCCAAGCCATCTCAACTGCCATCTCTCAGCGGTTCTACTCTGAGATACTCCTGGATGGCTGAGCTTCTCACCCTATCTCTAAGGGAGAGCCCTGCCACCATGCAAAGGAAGCTTATTTCAGCCACTTGTATCCGAGATCTTGTTCTTTCACTCACTACCCAAACCTTATAACCATTGGTGAGGGTTACAACATACATCGACTAGTAAATTGAGAACTTTTCCTTGCAGCTCAATTCCCTCTTCACCACAACAGACAAGCTTTACTTGACAGCAAAGGCTGCAACGATCCACCTGTCAATCTCCGGCTCCATCCTTCTCTCACTCATGAACAAGACCCTGAGATACTTGAACTCCTTCACTTGAGACAGGACCTCGTTCTCGACCCAGAGGGTACATCCCACCCTTTACCTGCTGAGAACCATGGCCAGGGACTTGGAGGTGCTGATTCTCATCCCTGGCCACATCACACTCAGCTGCAAATCACTCCAATATGAGCTGAAAGTCCCAGATTGATGAAGTCAAAAGGACAACATCATCAGCCATAAACAGACAAAAGATCCTTTAGCCACCAAACCAGAACCCCTCAACACTGTGGATGCATGTAGAAATTCTGTCCATAAAAATTATGAACAGAATCAGTAAAAAAGAACAGACTTGGCGGAGCCGAACCATCAACAGAAATTAATTTGTCCTTTTGTTACCAATGCAGACCAAGCTCTGACTCCAGTGATACAGAGAGCTAATGGCCTGTTGTAACTAGTCCAGTACACTGTACTCCTGGAGCACACCCCACAAGATAGTCTGAGAGATACGATCGAAAGCCTTTTCTAAATCCACAAAACACATGTGGACAGATTGGGAAAACTCCTATGCCCCCTCCAGGATCATGTAGAGTTCATAGAGATGGTCAAGAGTATCGTGGCCAGGATGAAAACACATTATTCCTCCTGAATCCGAGGTTCAACCATTGGTTGGATCATCCTTTCCAGTACTCTTGCTAGACTTTCCCGGGAAGGCTGAGGAATGTGATTCCATGATAATTGGAAAACACCCTCCAGTCCCCCTTTTTAAAAAGGGGTATGACCACCCCAGTTTGCAGTCCAGAGGTATGGCCTCCGATGACCATATGTTGCAGAGACGTGTCAACGAAGACAGTTCTACAACATCCAGAGCCCTGAGATAATCTGGGCAGATCTCATCCACCCCTGGAGCCAGTTCACCAAGGAGCTTTTTGACTACTTCAGTGATCTTAGCCCCAGTGAGGTGTGGACCCCCAAGATCTTCCTCCTCCATGGAGGGCATGTTGGTGGGATTGAAGGGGTCCTCAAAGAATTCCTTCCACCTCCCAAAAACATCCCCAGTCCAGGTGAACAACTCCTCACTTCCACTGTAAACCATATTTGTGGAGAACTGCTTCCCTCTCCTGAGGTGTCAGATGGTGGGCCAGAACCTTTTTGAGGCTAACCGATAGTCGCTTTCCAGGTTGTAGCTCTGCCAGAGGTGGGAATTAAAATGTCCCTCTGACAAGAGACTCCACCAGACGTTCCAAGGAGACCCTAACTATCCGCTTGAGCCTGCCAGGTCTGGAGGGTGGCCCCCTCCCACCATCAGAGCCAGCTCCCTACCAGGTGGTGATCTGTTGACAGCTCAGATCCTTTCTTCACCCAAGTGTCCAGAATATGCAACTACAAGTCCAGTGACATGACTACAAAGTCAATCGTCAGACTGTGGCCTAGGGTGTCCTGGTGCCAAGTGCACTTATGGACACCCTTATGCTTGAACATGGTGTTCATGGTGGACAAACCATGAAAAGCACAGTTCAACAACAAAACACTATTGGGGATCAGATTAGAGAGGCCATACCTATGTATCACATCATTTCAGGTCACACGGTCATTGCCCACATGGGACATGGAGTCTCCCAGGACAACGAGGGAGCCCCCTGGGGGAGCATTCTCCAACATACCCCTAAACACTCCAAAAAGGGTGGGTACTCTGAACTGTCATTTGGTGCATAAGCACAAACAACAGTCTGGATCCCATACCCGAATGTGGAGGGAGGCTACGCTTCATCAACCGGGGAGAACCCAAACATGTGGGCACTGAGACAGGGGCAACAAGGATGCTCACAGTGGCTTGCCACCTCTCCCCTTGAGCAATTGCAGAATGGAATAAGGTCTAGCCCATCTCAAGATGGGTGTTTCCAGAGCCCAAGCCATGCGTCGAGGTGAGTCTGACTATATGAGGGGTCACACATCCAAGGCACCCAATGCACCATATAAAGCAGTGGCACATTTGGCCTTTTGGATGTGCGACCCCTCATTATCTATTCAGTATCTTTCAACCTCATGCACCAGCTCAGGCTTCTTCCCCGCCAGAGCGGTGGCATATCATGTCCTAAGAGTCAGAGTCAATAGCCAAGGATCGATCTGACAGAACCCATGCCTTCTGCTGCCACCCAACTGACAGTGCACCCGACCCCTATAGCTCATCCCACAGGAGGGCGGACCCATATCTCATTTTCAGGCTGGGTCTGGCCAGGCTCCATGGTCAGAAGCCCAAACACCAGTGCTTACCTCTAAGCACCTCCCCCAGTTCTGGGTCCAGGGGGGAACCCTGGTGACCTGTGTCTAGGCAAGGGAAACTGTGTCCTTTTTTATTTCTTCATATAGAGGTCTTTTGAACTGGACATAGTCTGAGCTTTCACCTAGGACCTGTTTGCCTTGGGTGACCGTACCAGGCGCATAATGCCCCTGACAACATAGCTCCTAGGATCATTAGGACATGCAAACCCTCCACCACGATAAGGTCGTGATTCAAGGAGGGGGTCCATCACTTAAAAAAAACTATTTTGTCCACAACCTCAAAAACTTGTGGAGCTCCATTATTTATGAGCATACTTGGAGTACAAGTTCCCTCAAGGTCATCACGATTTGATCCCACAACACTTCATCTCCTTACAATTCTCTCATGTCCTAGAGATCATAACCATTGTGCCTCAGTGTAACCCTAGGGTAACAGTGGAAGCTAGTACCATGTCTCTGAATAATATTTATCCAAATGGATCCTGTATTGGGGAAAAACTTTTGGGCTGAAAACAGAACCTTGTGGAATGCCAAACTTCACATTACACTATTTAGAGAAGTTACCATTTTCATCTCGAAACTGACACTGATTACTCAAATAAGAATGAAAAAAACATTTCCTTAACTTCAAGAACATTTTCTAAAATTAGAGGACCTTAATATGATCAGCAGTTTCAAAAGCCACACAAAGGTCAAGTAATGCAAGCAAGGACACACAACAATATTCAGTAGCCAGTAGTAGTTCATTTACGACATTATTAAGTGCTGCCTCTGTGATATGAATAGGCATTAATCCTGACTGATACGATTCATTTAATGTTATTTATACATAGATATGAACAAACCTGTTGGACTAAAGGTTTGTCTTAAATCTTGTAGATAAAGGAGAGGCTTGATGAGCTGATAGTTACATAGTCATTTATTGAAATATCTGACTTCCAGATTAGAGAATTTTTTGTTTTCTTTTTTAGCTTAATTAAAATGCTAACATTAAAAATCATTGTCATCACTGCTATGAATTAATAGTGTGCATGTTGTATTAATGGACTTATTAAATATTGTCACAAACTTAAATAGGAATAATTCTTTTGGATTTTTTTTATCCTTTGCTAGATTTGTGCAATAGGTTGCTATAGCAATATTAAGAGTTTTTAACAACATAATTTTAACAACATAATTTGTTGCTTAGGGGCACCACTTTCAAGTGTCATGTTGTATAACCCACCAAGACAACCACAACGCAATACCCATGCTCACATAAATCCAAAGGCCTAGAAAGATCAAGAACTTTTTTCCCGAAAGGGATTATAATATGATGCATGGAGTGCAATGCAACCTTTTAGGTTGCCTATCAATTCACCAGATGGCATTTGTGGCATGCCACATCCCGCGGACTTCCTTCTCAGCCAATGCTACATTAGAAGCCCCCCTGTCCTACAGTGGGATGACCTATTTAAAAAAATACACCTTAATAAAGCCTGCAACACTGGCCAAATTTGCCCCAAATTAAATGGATGGGTGGGGCTTCTGAACTGCACTTACTCTGGAACCTGGACTTCATCACCTAGAATCTGTTTGCTTTGGGTGACCCGACCATAATGCCCCCAACAACATAGCTCCGAGTATCATTAGGAAACTCCTCCACCACAATAAGGTGACAATTCAAGGAAGGGTATTGTACATACCAAAAAGGGACCAGAGTGTGTCTTCCAGCTATCATGGAATCATACTCCTCAGCCTACCCAAAAGAGTCTATTCAGGACTACTGGAGCGGAAGATTTGATGGTTGAACTTCAGATTCAGGAGGAACAGTGTGATTTTCTTTCTGGATTTTCTTCACTCTTGACCAGCTCTACACACTCCACAAGGTCCGTAAGGGAGCACTGGAGTTTGCCCAACCTGTCCACCTGTGCTTTGTGGCCTTTGGAGAAGGCGTTTGACTTCGAAGGCTATCTTGTAGTGTGTGCTCTGGGAATATCGTATAATGGAAATGTTGCTATGGCCGATTCAGGCTCTGTGTTACCAGAGGCAGAACTTAGTCCACATTGGTAAAACGTTGAATTTGTTTCCAGTGAGGGATGGATTCTGCCAGGGCTGTCCTTTGACAGCGGTTTTGTTCATAATATTGATGGATCAAATTTCTAGGTGCAGCCAACACGTTGAGGGCTTCTGGTTTGGGGGCCATAGGATCTCGTCTCTGCTTTTTGTGGATGATGACCTTTTTTGCTTCATGAAGCCAGGACCTCCAGGTCTCGCTGGAGAGATTTGCAGTAAAGTGTGAAGTGGCCCAGATGAGAATCAGAACCTCCAAATTCAAGGCCATGGCTCTCACTTGAAAAATGGTGGAATGCATCTCTGAGTGTAGAATGCGGAGGAGTTTAAGTATCTCTGGGTCTTATTCATGAGTGAGGGAAGGATGGAGCGGATCGGTGCAGCCTTTGCTTTGATGCATAGCTTGTACTGGTTCACTGTGGTAAAAAGGAAGCTGAGCCGGAAGGCAAAGCTCAGTCAATTTATATTCCTACCCACACCTATGGTCATGAGCTCTGGGTAGATACTGACTGAACAAAATTTCAAATACAAGCAGCTGAAATGAGCTTTCTTCACAGAGAGGTACGGCGCTCCCTTAGAGATGGGGTGAGAAGTTTGGCCATCCAGGAGGTGCTCGAGGTAGAACTACTGCTCCTCCACATTGAGAGGAGCCAGTTGAAGTGGCTTGAGCATCTGATTAGAATGCCTCCCAAACACCTCCCAGGGGTGGTGTTTCAGGCATGTCCAACCATAAAGAGACCCTGGGGTTGACCCAGAACACACTGGAGGGACTATGTCTCTCTGACATAGCTGTTTTGGGAACGCCTCACCACGGATAGATTGTGGGTCATCTGGGCCCCTGGACAAAGAGTTCGAGGAGCGCCTCCCCCAAAAAGTTAATTAGGTTATCAAAGCACCAAGAACGCTATTGTTGCAAGTGCTAAATCCATTCACTTAGCAACATTGCACAACCTAGTGTGCTAGTTCGAACATGAAGAAATTGAAATGTTGGTATGTCTAAAAAATTTATGTCTAAAAAATGGCACGTCTGGCTCGTTCCCAACTGGAGTTTGAGCCGTTTGAATTCGCCGGCAGATATGGGCCCATAGCTCTGGCCCCCGAGGGTCTAGCTTCATGGGTTAGGGCTCATTGGATTCCACCTATTATGCATACATGGAGTCTTTTTTAACTGATTAGAAGGTCAGGGGTACAAGCCTGAATATCACAAAGCTGCCACTGTTGGGCTCTTGCACAAGGCCTTTAACCCTCAATATCTCAGTTGCATTAAAAAGATCTGCCAAATGTACTAGATAAAAGTGACAAAGCCCCAGTCTTCATGTAAATGTCTAAAATGTGCAATGGTGCAGGGTTGTTGAATTTTCAATTGCAAAATTCACTATAAATTCTTTATTGGGGACAGGTCAGGAAGGCAGGCAGGTCAGCCCAGCACTGGCAACCTCTTTTTGCACAGCCATATCTTTTGTAATGTGCAAAAAATGTGTTTTTGTGTCTTGTTGAAATATGCGTGGGCGTCCATTGAAAAGATGTTGCTTTCAGTGTACTTTTCTGGATTCATGCTGCACCACAGAAGTATAATTTTCCTCTGGCTCGATTGCTGGAACAACCCCATACTCTGACACATCCTGTCTTTTGAACTTTATATAGTGTACATGGTGGATTCTAGACAGTATTTTGGTTCCAGGATGCCTCTGAACCCAGCGAAGTCGACAGTGCTGATTGACACATCATCATAATTCTTTGAGCTGCGTAATCCTAACTCCCCATGGGGAGGTTGGTGCCCATCTCAGCTGACTCTGGAAGAGTACACTCTGGACAGCTTGCCAGGCCCTCGCAGGGCAGAAACACGCCGAAGGCTATGCAGCCTACTCTAGATAAAAGTCAGCAATGGTTCTTTTACATGCCTCTCAGCACAAACAGTGAGAGACACGGCCGGCTTTTTATAACCCAGTTATTAGTTATTTGCACTTGGGGGGCAGCAGTGACAACCCATTGACAGTGGGGCTTGAACTCCAAATTTTGGGATCAGTAATCCAGCACCTTATCACCGGGACACCATTGCCCCCGGCTTCTTGACACAATTAATAAAAATAAAAATAATTATTTAATAACTCTTTTCCTGTTTCTGGGTTGTACTTATGTATACCATGTCTCATACTCTGTTTAATTTTTGCCAATAATTTCCCCTTAATCATACATAGTATGCTATCAATATAATTTCCATATTCCTGCTATCATCATGTTATCATTGCTATCTCATATACAGAAGAAGAGAAACACTACAGAATTTTGTAAAAGCCACTGTTAATAAATGAACTCATTCTGTGATTAAACTACACAACACAGACTGAGTTGTGTTTTATTCACCTCTTCAACACCGCCAAGGGTGGAGTATAAGACCTGGATATCCTTGAGTGTGTGCACCATGCAAAGACCTTCAACAAAGTCACACAGTGAGTGTGATGCAGGATTTATGATAAAAACCGTATCATCATGTCTCCCTGCACCTTTTACACTTCTCACCTTGTACCATGTTGGCCCTTTTTTGCATCTTGGATTCATGTGGCCTATGCTCGGAGCTACAGGTGACCTGTCCTCTAAAGCTGGTGACAGACTCCTGCCATCTCTTCATGGCTGTGGTAAGTGTGGACTTTTATTTTTTTAATTTTTTCATTTTTCTGATGTCATTTTATTTATGTGAAACCTAAAATATTTTCAGATATTGTAAACAAAATATCCACACAGTACTTCCATTCAACCCGCCTATGTGTCTGCATCCTCCTCTGCTCAAAAGTGCAAAAAAGGAAAAATGTAGTGTGTTATTTTTGAATAAATTCGAAAGGAATTGCAGTGCATTGAAAGAATGTCTGTATAGCCAAACACACTAAATTCTGTGTCCTAAGGGTGTGTAAACTTTTTCACCCACCTCGGTCAGTGTGTCATTCACTGAGTTTTGGTTTCAGCAGAGTTCATGTAAAGTAGGACAAAAGGGACAGAGAGGTTTGCATGAGACAATTTGCCTTAATGATGACACACAAGCAGCTGCGCTCCTCACTAAACAGTAAAAAGGCCTGTGAAGGTCGAAAAAAAGAGAACAAAGTAAAATCATAGCATTGAAGATTTACCTACAAATCTCAGCAGTCTGCTCACATTCGATTTTAATAATAAAGGTGTATTCGTAGCATTTGTTATATTAGTACATGCATTGTTTTTTTCTTTTCTTTTTTACATAGCCTATATATTTAGCAGCTTTAAATCTTGCTGATCTCATCTGTGTGTGTGTGTGTGTGTGTGTGTGTGTGTGTGTGTGTGTGTGTGTGTGTGTGATAGAGCCACAACTAAACTTTCTGGTATTATTCTTTCCGGTATCCAGGAGATGTGTTGTTTGGACCTTTATATAGGGAACACATGTTTGTCCTCACTTTGTGTTTTTTTTTCATTCGCCTTGTTCAGAAAGCACATCTCAGACACATCACATGTTTTTGCTGTTTGTCTTTTCAAGCCTGGCAATTTTTGAGTCATTCTGTTGGATTGTTCTGTTGGACTGGTGTCGTTCCATATAGCTATTTCACTCCTGAGCCTACTGAATCATTAGGTCAGCACTTATCACAATTTCTGTATTGTCCAACTCCTCCTTGATGGGACTCTAGTCCATCACAGGTTACCGTGCCAGTATTGTTACTTCAAACCATTTATATTATTGGGTGGACAGAGTATAACACTTGTGGTTAAGACTTCATCCAGGGGTCTGAGCACAGTGGGCATCAAATGAGGATTTAAATCCACGTCCTCTTGAGAATCAGCCAAACAACCTAATCGATACACCAAATTCAAATACGTGGCAATGATGCGATAGTGAAACTGTGCATATAAGTAGTTAAACACTAGTCAAAAGTTTAAATGTGAGGGGTACAGCCCCAACCTTTCTCATCACTGCCCGTGAGCTGGAATATGTTAAACTGCTTATTTTCAATCACATGCTCATCCAGACTCATCATTCACATGAGTTTACAGTTGTCATCGTCCCGCCACCACTACCCCACTTTCAGCGGTTTCAATCACTATATGTCTGAGACTGGGTTTGTTTTTCACCACCTTTCCTTTCATGACTACTTTTCTGCTCTGTCCTAATTAGCTGATATTTTATATCTTTCTCAATAAGTTTATATTATGCCTTCTTTCCCCATTGGTGAATAATGTAGCCTAAAGGGGGGCACAAGCCAGTGTCCTCCTTGTGCCAGTCCCATGCCTGGACAAATGCAGAGGGTTGTGTCAGGAAGGGCATCCGGTTAAAAAACTCTGCCAAGATAAACTTGCGAATCTACTGTATAACTTCCATACCAGATCGTTTGAGGCCCGTTAACAATGTTAACAATGTCCGCCATTGGTGCTGATAACTTACAGAGCGCTGGTGGAAATTGGGCTACTGTGTTTAGAAGAAGGAGAGGAGGAAGACACACCCACATACAGAGAGAGAAAAGTAAAGGCAAGAGTCTGGGACTCAGAGTAGAGAGTTGGGACTTTTAATGTTGGGACTATGACAGGAAAAGATAGATAGTTGGTTGACATGATACCATTTGGAAAGATAGCAAGGCTAGAATCCTAGGAGCAGGGTTCAAGCTGATTTATCCTGGTGTGTATGGGAAGAGAAATGGAGTAGGAGTTATCGCGAAGGAGGAGTTTGTCAGGAATGTTCTGGAGGTGAAAAGAAGGTCTGATAGAGTGATGAGTTTGAACTTACAAATTGACGGTGTGATCTTCGATGTTGTTAGTGGTTATGCCCCACAGATATGATGTGAATAAGAAGAGAAAGAGAAATTCTGGGGCGAGCTGGATGAAATGATACAGAGTATCCCCAGAAGTGAGAGGTTGGTGATTGGTGCTGACCTCAATAGGCATGTTGGTGCAGGCAACAGAGATGATGAAGAAGTGATGGGCAGGTTTGGTATCCAGAATAGGAACACAGAAAGACAGATGGTAGTAGACTTTGCAAAAAGAATGGAAATGCCCTTCATTAATACCTTCTTTTAGAAGAGGCAGGAACATAGGGTGACTTATGAAAGTGGATGTTGGTGGACAAAGGTGGACTATGTTTTGTGTAGATGATGTAACCTCAAGGAGATCAGTGACTGCAAAGTAGTGGTAGGTGAGAGTGTAGCCAGACAGTACAGAATGGTGGTGTGCAGGATGGCTCTGGTGGTGAGGAAGATGAAGAGGACAAAGGCAGAAAAGAGGATGAAGTGGTGGAACCTGAAAAAGGAAGAATATTGTGGGGTTTTCAGGGAGGAGTTGAGACAGGCTCTGTCTGGTTCAGAGGTACTTCCAGATGACTGGACAACTACAGCTAATGTGATCAGGGAGACAGGTAGGAAAGTACTTAGTGTGTCTCCTGGAAGGAAAGTAGATAATGAGACTTGGTGGTGGAATGAGGAAGTGCAGGAGTGTATACAGAGAAAGAGGTGAGAAAACAATAAGTGGGACACTGAGAGGACTGAAAGGAGTAAACAGGAGTACAGGGAAATACAGCGTAAGGTGAAAGTAGAGGTGACAAAGACCAAACAAAGGGCAAACGATGACTTGTATGCTCGGTGGGACAGCAAGGAAGGAGAGAATGGTTTATACAGGTTGAATACACAGGGAGATAGAGATGGGAAGGATATGCAGCAGATTAGGGTGAATAAGGACACAGATGGGAATGTATTGGCAGATGCTGTAAGTGTGATAGGAAGATGGAAAGAGTACCTTGAAGAGGTGATGAATGAAGAAAACGAGAGAGAGAGAGCGAAGAGTAGAAGAGGTGACTACTATGGACCAGGAGGTAGCAAACATTAGTAAGGATGAAGTTAGGAGGGCACTGAGGTATGGAAGTGCCTAGGAGAGGTGTCTGAAGAGTTTTTGACTAGGCTGTTCAAGACGATCCTAGAGAGTGAAAAGATACCTGAGGAATTGAGGAGGACTGTGCTGGTTCCGATCTTTAAGGACAAGGGAGACGTGCAGAGTTGTGGAAACTGCAGAGGAATAAAGTTGATGAGTCATACAATGAAGTTATGGGAAAGAGTAGTGGAAGCTAAGGACAGAAGTGAGCATTTGTCAGCAGCAGTATGGTTTGATCCCAAGAAAGAGTACTACGAATGCAGTATTTGCTTTGAGGTCGCAGAATATGAAATACAGAGAATGTCACAGGGAGCTGCATTGTGTCTTTGTCGATCTGGAGAAAGCATATGACAGTGTACAGAAAGAGGAAATGTGGCAGAGAAATATGTTGGTGGTACAGGACATGTATGAAAGCTGTAAGACAGGTGTAAGTTGTACTGTAAGGCATGGCAGAGGAGTTCAAGGTGGAGGTGGGGCTGCACCAACGATCGGCTCTGAGCCATTTCTTGTTCGCTATTGTCATAGACAGGCTCACAGAGGAGATTATAAAGGAATCTTCATGGACTATGATGTTTGCAGATTTTTTTTCCTTTATGGTGTCCTGTAACTGCAAACTGAGATGGTAAGCCGACGAACCTCGGTCGAATGGACTAAAAGGGGGGGATGGGGTGTCCGATGGTGTGAATAATCCGAGTGAAGTGTTATTTTTTTCGGGGTGGGCGGGTCTATACTCCATACTGAATACTAGTAAAATCACCTCAAAGTTCTGTAAAAGCACAGTAGTACTGGACATTTAACACCCAAATAATAAATTTATATTGTACCTGTACAGTAAATACATGTAATACATATTGTAATACATTATACAGTCATTCATTTAACTGGCTCCTGAAAAGCTTGACAGCACTACACGCCGCTAGAGTATAGTGCTAATGGCGCTAGCACTACACGCTAGCGGTGTGGAGATAATGTCCGCCGCAGCAAGCACATAGTGCTAGTTCCATACTTATGCTAGTACTTTGTTCCATATGAGCGCGTACATTACCTTTACTAGAACCAACATCAAACTGCACAGCAAACTTTTGTAACTTTTTTTTTTATTTCTAATATCACTGACCGTTTGTTTTTTAACTCCAAATTCTTCATAAACTCAGCACACAGCTCAAGACTTGTAAACACGGGTGTGCTCAGGACACCTACTGGCCACAATCCGAACTATCTTCTAAAAAAATTTTTAAAAATCAGGTTGTCCGTTCAAACTGAAATCTGTAAAATCGGGGTCCATACGAGCGAGGTTCAACAGTACATCCGTCCTTGTGAGTGCAACCTCGGGAACGAGACTTTGCTGCAGTTGCTGCCACCATATGTGAGATGCAAATAGAAATTACCTCAAAACTTCTCCATGTATTGGTTTTTACACCATATAATATGACAGCATGTAACATGAAACCCTGATCAAGCACCACCATCTAGTCACAGAAAAAAATGGCTATTTCATGTTAGCAATGCTTCTGAGGCTGTTCATCAGATTTATTTATTTTTTAATTTATTTATTTTATCTGATTGCTGTGACCATATCCACATGCCTCGAATGACCCTTTGATATAGAGGCAACATCTGGAATAAAGAATGGCTTTTTCACCCATTTGGGGTGTATTGATCCTTGAATATTCATTAGATTTATGTCAGATTTGCTGTTCTTATTGGCTACACTCTCACCTACCAGGACGTTGCAGTCACTGATCTCCTTCAGATTACATCGTCTACACAAGATGTAGTCCACCTGTATGCACCGACCTTCTCTTTTATAAGTCATCCTATGTTCCTGCCTCTTCTGGAAGAAAGTATTCACAACAGCCATTTCCATTCTTTTTGCAAA
>JAQNCB010000011.1:11591625-11601753 GCA_030068295.1 Euristhmus nudiceps | reverse complement strand
ATGTCCGGAAGAGCAAACGTAACAATCGATTAGATTTTGGAGGTGATCCGGATCACCATCTGGATCCAGGATTTTTTGAATGATTCTTGACTATTGAGAGATAGGGTCGGTTTTGACAAAAACTGCTTCTAACTCATCAAATATTACTTGGAATCATTAGCAAAAATTCTACAGATATCAACATTGTGTGTCTTTCAAAATAAAGAAAAGAGTTTAGTGAGCCTATGGCCTGGCGGAGGTCTGCGCTCTCCGAGTGCTTTTCTAGTTACTTCTGGTTCCCTTATGATGATTTCACTACATTACTCTGGCAACAAAGGAACACATCTTCCACATGTTTCAAGAAAAAAAAAATACACACATCTGTAGGTTAGCAAATGTATTTTAATATAATATATAATTAAATATTTATACAGATTTCAGCACAATGACAATGGCATAATTTCAGTTTAATTTACTTCATAAATCTATTATTTTTTTATACTACATCTATATTTTATTGTAATTGCAAAATAGCTATTCAATTTTCTCAAGAAACTAAAATTTACTCAAATAAAATAGCATACAGCCCATAAAACGTGAAGCAGTTTGATGTCGAAAATTGTAAACTATTAAAGATGCATTTCAAAATCAGCATTAAAAAAACAAAACAAAACAAAAAAAAATCCTAACTGACCAAGTCATGTGCAACAGGATCTTTTAAGAACTTCCTAATCCTCTCTGTCTATTTGTCTACTGGGACCTTCAGTGCAATCCTAGCAGAATATTCTCAGATAAGTGTATCTTAGAATTTCAGAAGCCATCAAGCAAATGTTGAGAGCTGCGTCACTGTTAAAGCAAACAAGTTAATTCTGAAGAGCAGATAATCAGATGGAAAGCAGTCAGGGCTGGATGAAGCAAGAAGACCTTAGTAGCCATGCTCATGTACTGTTGCTTTGCAGAGCAACATGCAGTTTTAACCTCCATCATTGTTTTACGTACTAAAATAGATCCTTAGGAGAAAAAAAAAAGTGGTAGAAACCCAATATACATCTTACACCATATGCAAGTCTTGCCAGTAACAATTCCATGTTAATATGAATGTGCCAGACCTCTTTAAAAAGTCAATACCTAAGACTACTTCACATATATTTCACCTTTTTATTTTATTTATTTATTTATTTTACAGCACAGCAGGTAACAATCACTCATTTCCACTCACATGGGCCTAGCACTGTACTGAGCACCTAAAACACACTCTAAAAAGCACTCTAGCCTTTAATGCTTTGTTAAAACGTAGGTTGTATTTACAGAATGATCTGTGGTAAAGTTTTTCTACACAGTCTCCAAGCAGACTAATTTGGCACAATACCAAAGCAGGAGGAAGTAACTTCAACTTCGAATATTTCACATAGAAAATGCTTCCTTCGATAATAATAATAATAATAATAATAATGTTCATTCTAGATATAATGGAAAATTCTGGCAACCTTACAGTGCCTTGTGTAAGTATTGTTCCAGCCATACCCCATTTTTTGTTGATTTATTATCTGTAATTGGATTATATGTCATGAACCCATACAAAATAGCCCATATTTATAAATCAGAGGAAATTAATACAGTTTGCAATAACTAAATAAATAAAATAAAAATAATTAAGTGATTTCATACATATTCACTGCACTGACTTGACAACCCTAAATGAGTTCTAGTATACCTAGTACCCAAAGTGTGAAAATTGGCCCAAGCCCGAAAAACCCCCAAGATCCTAAGAGGTTTACGTTCCAACAGAAAGACCCTATGCGTATTACAAAAGCAATGTTGGAATAATTAAAAATCAAGAATTTGAATGCGTGTAAGGCGGCACGGTGGCGTAGTGGTTAGCACGTCCACCTCACAGCAAGAAGGCCTGGGTTTGATTCTCAGGCTCGGACGCTTCTGTGTGGAGTTTGCATGTTCTCCCTGTGCTTGGGTGGGTTTCCTCCGGGTACTCCAGTTTCCTCCGGCAGTCCCAAAAACATGCACAGTAGGCTAATTGACTGTTTCAAATCGTCCCTAGATGTGAGTGTTGGCCGCGCGATGGCCTGGCGAGCTGTCCAGGGTGTACCTCACCCTCGCCCAGGGTCGGCTGAGAGGTGCGCCAGCCTCACCACGATGTTCAGAAATTGAATGAATGTGCTAGAATGGTCCAAGAAAGCCTGTGAAGAATCTTTGATAGGACTTGAAAATTGTAGTTCACCATCCAGTCTGACAAAGTTTGAGCAATTATCTCTAACAGACCAACAGCTTATGCAACCAACTTTTTTTTTTCGATAATCTGTGTGTTAAAGTGCATATTTGCACCTTCAAATCTTAGATATATATAAAGGGGCATGTCAAAAATACGAATTAAACCCATTTCAACTTCAGGTTGCAATAGTTCTAATCCTGAAAACATTTAAAGGGGCTGAATACTTATCCAAGGCACTGTACATTAGCACATGAAAGATACAAAACATATCTAACCAGTCTAATTTATAAGGTCATAAGCAGTTAATTACTAAGCTCCTCCCTAAAATCTCCGCGTTACAGGAATCAAGCTTTGAAAATGCCAACACCGGCGCATTCGCACAACCCCTAGCAGTTCAGAGTTCATCCGTGACACATTCAAACTTCATCTTAGAACTTTATGTGCAAAGATTATTGGCTCATTTTTCCAGTTTCCAATCTAATTTTAATATGAACACCATTGTCCTGTTAGTACAAGTTCAAACTCAGATCGGCTCTCCATGTTCTTTACATTTACCCTGTTGATAACAGGTGTAACCACCATACAGCTCATTAGAATATCGTCAGTTCTGTTGGAATTTAAACATCATGTCACGGACATGTCAAGAAGAATCATGTTTCAATCCTGTCGCATTAGCAAAACAAGCATAGTAAGAAATGATCAACTACAAATTATTTCACATCACTATAACAAAAATAGAAAAATTAAAAAAGAAAGAAAGTTGTTTTCTATCAAGACGTTCAAATAAAATACAGATCATAAAATGAAGACAATATAAACCAAAAATACAGTTATGCATTCAGTATTGAAGTGGTGAGAAAATAAAGTAGCTATAAATATTCTTTACCCCCAAAGTTTGATAGCTACAGATTGCCAATTATAGCGTCTGGTTCAGTAATATTTAAATTTTCATTGCAGTAAGAAGATGGAAATAATACATGAGTTCAAACGGGAGTATCAAAAGAGAAAGCATTACTGCCAAATAGCAAAAGAATCCTGAGGCAAGACTCCAAAATAAAAAATATATATATTTTTTTCAAATGATATAATAGCAAAATCAGGCTCATTACACATCAGATTCATTGCGACGGGTAATTAACACACATTCCCCATATTTCCCAGTTAGTAAGCAAATTTCAGTACATAAAAACCAACATACATTTGCATTAAATAAATAAATCAATAATAAAACACACTGCTATAAATTCACAATATATATTTACAGCTTACCTAAAGGTGAAAACATCAACCAGAGTTAAAAAAAAAGTTCACTTCATAAAAATACTTTGCAAGTTTTAAACAATAAATGAAAAATAATTTTCAAGGATATTATATTGTTAGATATTTGTTTGCTCTTCTGTAATAAAGCTAAAGCTAAAATGAAACACCATGTGGGTCTGTTATGAGACGACAGTGGCTCATTTTTTTTTTTTTTTTTGCAGCATTGTTAAAATCGATATGTTTTTAACGTCATGAAATCCAATTTGACAAAGACATTTTGACATTTGACTTTCTTGCATTTATATTTAAGATGTTGTCCATTTTACATTGGATATGTCAAAATCCCATGGCTTATTTTTCGCCTATTGTTAAATTATACACCCTAGCACAAATTTCAAGTTCTTAAATCACTTAAATGTTGAGATCCGATGACCAAGAAATGCTAGGAACATGTTACAAATATGCACAGTGCCGTACTAATATGTATTATCTGCATAGAGCTTGCTTGGGAAATATCCAGTGAAGTACCGATTAATTTCATACTGCAAACCAAGCAAAGCAATTGATTTATATTCGTATAAATGATTTGCATTAATTTTAAAACGATGGGAACTAAACCTGATTATCAATATAGTCATGTACGAATCCTTGCCTTCCAATACTGTTTTTAACACCCTCCATCTGACCTGTTGACATGAATGAATGAAGAGCATATCATTTACCCTTATTTACACATCTTCAATTCACACAGTGGGCAAACTAGTTGATTTGCATACTGTGTTGATTAGCTAGCTTCCTAACTAGCTAGTAGGAAAAAAAAAGTCATAATGTATTACTGATTTTTTTTTTGAAAATTGAGTGGCTTGTCTATGGAACAGAATGCAAAAGTCTTACTGCTTATCTAACACGCTTCTTAGCATTGAGCAAATACATCCACCGAAGATGACTTCCATCTTACTATATGTAATTAATTTTTGTTCAAATATATTTCTCTACACATTGCTTATCAAGCTGCCCAACAATTTCCATTGTATCGGCAATGCCATTCAACTACCTGCTGAGAGTGGCGCCAATGGAATTAGCTCTTTAACTAAAAGGAGTAATAAAGCAGAGCTTTCGTCTTTTAGCCAGTCCAGCTCTATCATCCGTACACACTGTTGATACAGATCTGTTTCCAAAGCTGCAAAGCTTTCATGTTAATACCACCATAAATGCCTTTACACTCTAACTCATACATTGTTCACTAGCTGTACCAAGACTGCTGTGCTCAGCAAAACTGTGATGCGCAGATGAATAACATTCTCTAACTTGTCTGCTGGTTTTCACATTAACATGATGTTAAATGTTGATGAAATTTGAAAAAAAAACAAAGATATTATTGTCCTTTTAGTTGTCAGGGGCTTACTGAGGAGGCTAACTGTTATCTTATGCTTATTTTTAAGATTGCTCTTTATATTTATTGTAACTGAACTTTCAAAATCTCATCAGTATAGCACAATGGCTAACTCGTATGCATAGGAATAACAAAATACACAGTCAACCAACAAATTAGCACAATAATCGCTAAACACAGATATAAACATGTTTAATATGTTACAGGGTAAAATTTGCCCTTAAGATTGTAACAATGATTTTGGCTCAGGTAAGTTAATGGAGTGTTAAAAATAGTATTGAAATGGCACCCATGACTTTTCCAACAATTGTTAACTAACGGATTCATCAGCATCTAGGCAAAGCAAAGCTACAATAACCAGTAAAAGCTGGGATTTACACTTGCAATCTGAGATTACTGTGACCTGACAAGATATAGACAAATAAAGTGAGGATACCTTATATCAAGGCCTTTTTCATTATAGTGTCAGATGTTATGTTATAATTAATTATAAAATTATAGTCGGGGCATGTTTAATTTATCGATTATACATTAAAGTTGACCTCAGTTGGTGCAATTCTACAAAAATTACTAGCCAGATAGGATAAAATCGATTTACTTTTACACTATGTAATAAACTAAACAGAACATTAAACCATTTTAAAGCAAATTAACCAAATGAATCATGTTATATTGGCTTATATGTGCAACAATACGGACTTTTTAAACTATCCAATTGAAGATTAAACAGCAAAAACTATCTAGCTCACACAATCACAAACATTAAAACTTACAAACATATACACACACACTTGAAAAACAGTGAAACAGCTAAAACCTCCGACCTGCAGACTAAACTCGGTAGCCTGGTAGCTTGCTTGGTCACATAATATCAAAACCAATGTTTCTTTTTTTTTTTTTTCCTTGCTTTTTTTTTTTTGGCTTCCCAAGGTCTGGATTATCATCTCTCAAATTCGACTCAGGGAGACACATGCTTCACAACCAATGTAACTTGTGGTTTCCTTTCCTTTCATTCACTGATTTCTACTTTCATTTCTATCACCTGTCTTGTTAATTCTGAGTATCCGTTTAATGAGTTCATGCTCTGCCAAGCTTTTGATTTTGGCATTTTCTCCATGAACATTTATCTACTTGCAAGTCTATCTACCCACCTGAGATAGATTGTGTGTTTTCTTTATTCTCAGTGAGCCTGAGTGGTAGTGTGTCAGCCTCTATTTTTGGGGTTTAAATTTCATTATTAATGAAAAATAATTTTAGAATTTATTTATATCGATTTTTTCATCAAATGTCTTTTTCTTTTTCTTTGAATCACTGCCCATCATGATGCAAGTCAACAGGAAAAAACATCCATATCATATACATCAGTATCAACTTAGTGACACGCCACCTTTATTTCCTGTAGTGGGCAAGTGTGGACGTGGGACAACCATCCTACATAAATGTGATGGGTTAAACGTAAACGCCGCTAAAATGTAATTAGCAACATAATTCAATTGTGCGCAATGTTTTTCCAGATGCTTGTAAGAAAGGAATTTTATGAAACTGGTCCTTAATAAAAAATACATTTTAGTAGAATACCACATATATATTGCGACAAGTATTCACAGATTTACCAGGCATTTATTATCAGAAGGCGTCAAGTCATAAGTAGCTATCATGCCATCTGTAGAACTTGGCAACCAAGGATACAAACAGTTCGAGCCAAAGTACTTCATAGAAACAAGCACTTTCAACAATTCTTAATACATCATACACAATTAACATCCAACTTTGAAGCTATTTCAGATCAAGTTTATCAAATTCCAAGCGGAGAATTCTGAAGGCAAAACTCAGCTTCTTTTGATATCTACAATTTGTCTGGCAACATCACAATTGTCTGACAATAGCTAGCAACATAAACCAAAACACAAAGTTTTACCACAAATAATCTAATTCAGAATACATTCTGTTTGTTGGAACAACGTGAGGAGAGGATAGGTTTAAACTGGACTTTGTTGTTGTCACACAAAAGTAGTGTAGTTCACTGGGTTTTGAGGGGTGGGGGGGGGGGCACATATACCCTGCAAGTGCTGACAGTTCACACTAGCTGTAAAAAGAACATCACAAATGTATACACACAAAAACAAGTTATTTACTTAGCAATTATTCTAGCTCTTGATATCATATGAATGCATACTAGTATTTAGCATAGCAAAAGCAACAGTCTGTTTAGGCTGGACAAAAGAGACACAGTGATTTAGCCAATATTGGATTTTAAATCAACAGTCTTTCTTGAAGTGGGGAATATTACACGATGGCTTGCAGGATGAAGATGCACTTGGCAATATTTTTTATGTAAGTACAATAATTCAGTAATATCAACTCATTTTAACCCTAGAATGGTTACCCTCTAATTTGCTAACATGGAAGGTAAACCCGGGAAAATTTTACCCTAAATTAAATAATATGTAATAACATACTTATGCTATACTTATACTCACGCTGCCAGATGTATGAGTTACACAACCACCTTGGTAACTGTTCTAGGGTTAAAGGCAGTTTCAGCTCTCTGTACTCTGTTTGATGGTTTATTTGGGGTTCAAGTACCGATGCAGAGCTAAAACCCTATTGTTTTTGTTAGGATTTTTATTTTGTTGATATTACTGATGTAACTTGTTAGCGCCACATAAATATAATTCGTTAGCAACCACGTTAACTAACGGTGGATGAATCACTAGCTCAGGGCAAGCAGGATTCTTATCAGGGATATTTGTTCTCCTTCAAATAAAGAAAATAGAACCTTGTTAATGACACACTTTTGCAAAGCAAAAGTTTTTCCATTTGATTTCCACATACGTCTTCAAACCCCACCATCTACTACACGACACGTATTAGCATAAGCAGTCAAGTTGACAGCATTCAACTTACTAGGGTTGCTTGAGCCTATCTCAGCCAATTCCAGGCAATGGAAGGGTACATCCTGAACAACCTGCCAGTTCATTGTATGGCAAATAAACACAACTGCTCACACACCATGGGGTAACTTGGAACATCCAATTACCCTAATGTGCATGTCTTTGCACTATGGGAGTAAACCGGAGTACCTGGAAGAAACCCATGCATGCATCGGGAGAACATGCAAACTCCATGTAGAAATTCCTCACTGAGCCTGTGACACAGACATGCTATCTACTACCCCACCATGTTATTCAGACAGATGAACATATTGAAAGAAAATAAAGCCTTCATTCAAATCAATACTACAGCTAACAGAAAACTTTGCTTTTCTTTCACTGCTTTAAAAAAAATGGCGATATCACAAATTATAGCAGGGGATAAAATATATGGCTACAGTTCATATTCAACTCATTCCATTTTGTATTAATGCACTAAACTATCATATAGCTGATTTTTTTATATCATATTATGCTAGCAACCACTTATTAGCCTAGTTAGCGGCATGGGGCTGGGCATCACATTAGCACTTCCACTTCACTGGTGAACAAGCAAGTAAATCTGTGATTTGTCCACCTCTGTTCCCCCAACTGGAGTCAATGCTTGTTTGTTGTAACTTGATAATTATATAATAATTATTAATCACATCGTTAATAGAAATGGTCATGTCCACTATTTTTTAATGTAATCTACATAATCAAGATAATCAATATAATCTAGAATTCAGATTCTATTTTGCATCATATGACATTTTAATGTAAATTGAAGCACAAATAATTCATTCACAGTTTAGGATTAAAAATACTGCACAAACTCAATGTGATAATAAGCCCTAACACGTCCTGTGCTTATGCAAAAGTTGTCATTTTATGTTTATGTTCATTTACCTAAAGCCAATAAAATCATACGGAATTATGTACTTTAGGTTATTGTATAATATTATATATATATATATATATGTATATATATATATATATATATATAAATCACATCTTTAGTGTGGGCATTCCAATCAACATTAAAGAAACATACTTGAAAACATGTGACCCTTCATGATATGTTTGATATGTGATATAAGCTAGTCATCATGCATCATTATATAATTTCTTACAATGCTCAGGATAAATAAACAGAAGAAATAATTAAAAATAATTTAAATTTTAACAGATCTAAATTAAGTATACATATAATATGTCTCTGCAGAAGGCAAATGTTGGCTTTGCAATTATCAAATGATTCTTGACACTGAATTCTCACTAAACTGAGCCATTTTTGCAGGTTGTTAACTTGTTTTAAAGGGAATCAACAGCCAAGTGAACTGTACTTATCCTGTTATTCAGATTAGCATAGAGTAAAAGAAAGAGAAAATGGATCACCATATTTGATATGTGAAGAGGTCTCGGTTACTGCTTAGACTACACTGGTGCATTCAACATGTCTGGTTCTCTTCCATTCACACACATTTTCTTACATATTCACTGGCAACAATTTCCCATAGCAGGAAACACAATCTTAGCTACACTCACGGCAAATACTAACTACTGGTCCATCATTCCTTCTCTTAATAATTTGTCTACCTTCTTTCAGATTTCAAAACTTGTCAAGCCTCCAGGGTTCAGAATGAGCCTTTAAAGTGTTTGTCAATCCAATGGGCTGTTTAGCTGTTTGGGTGGCGGTTTGTGGTGAGCAACTGAGACAAGATGGGGATCAGAGATGGGAGCTGAAGACTATTCGACAAAGTGGAATGCCATGGACAAAGAAGAAAGGTCACAAACTTCAGCCTCAGACTTTCTTTGGGGGTGGAGCCAACTTGATAATCTCATCTTCTGAAGGCTGGCGAATGATATCTGTCAAAAGTGAAGGTTAGCATTATGTTTTTGAACTATTTTCACACAGTCTTATAGTAACTTTTGGTTAAAATAGGGTAAAAAAAAAGACAGTGTAAATCAATCCAATGATCTTTTCCAGTATAACTGTGTATACCATGTAATAAATCACAATAGTAATGGTCTACCACTGAAGCTAATGCTCGAATACTAATTATGCCAACAGTGTGTTGTCTATACTGTTACATACATTTTCTGGTCGCTCAACTCACTTTATCTTGTATTTAATGCTTGTTAAGGAATATCTTTCCCCTCTACTGTAAGTTTCTCTGGATAACAGCGTCTGCCAAATGCTGTAAATATAAATGTGCATGATGCAACCCACACCACGCTTCAATATGTGGATGACATGCTAAGGCCAAAAAAAAAAAAAAAACCCTTTGTTTCCTGTAATCCGACCGACTCACTTTTTTCCGCCGACTCTAAAGTTTTTTTCATGTGTTCTTGTA
>JAQNCB010000011.1:11567712-11578606 GCA_030068295.1 Euristhmus nudiceps | reverse complement strand
TCCCTTAACTATTTCCCAATTCAATAGTGAAAGAGTGAAGAGACAAGCCGCTAGATCACTACTGACTTCGTTTGGGATGCGCACTCTGAAATCTCGCAAGCGGATTGGTCGAGACGAATTTCCCACCCGATCCGAGTCAATAGCGACCTCTTGTGGTGGTTTCATAAACTTTTTTCCATATTTGCTTACTTTTATTTACTATGATTTTTTTAAAAAACCGCGATGCACTGAAGCCGCAGAACATGAAGCGAGATATAGCAAGGGATCACTGTACTACCGTGCCACCAAGAGATGCATTCATTCATTCATTTTCTCAACCGCTTAATCCTAATTAGGGTGACGGTGAGGCTGACACCCATCTCAGCTGACTCTGGGCGAGGGCAGGGTACACCCTGAACAGCCAAGCCATCGCAGGCCACCAAGATATGCTCCACTTAATTCATAACATTGTGGGGTATTAATTATTGTCGATTAAACAATCGCAGTGTTAGATCTGCTGGATGTTGAATGGCCACTGCAGAAGAATTGTTAAAAACCCTTGATAAACAGAGAGCACTTCATTAACTGAGAGGTTTGCTTTATTTTTAACAGCGAGCAATTTTAAATAAGCACGAGCAAGATACGAATTCAAGGTTATGGAGTCTGAAAGTAGATAAATACAGCTTTAATTGGCAAAGAAATTCCAAACGGATTTAAACACCGCGATAAAGATTTTCAATTATTAGACAAACGCGTCCTCCACCCTCATCAGCCTCCTTTTGATCCTACACTTTTCCACGGACTCGAATTTCAAATCCGGCGCATCGATGCGTGATCGCACATGAATGCGCATGTGTTTGTGTGTCTGAAACCCAGTCATGACACAACCATCGCAACGCCATTCACCCTTCACACGGCTGAGATTGCCATGACAACCAGATCGAGCTTGCCTTTTAAAGACGGGAGACTGTAACCTAGCAACAGGGCAAGAGTGTAACCCCCAACGAAGTTTTACGCTTCGCCCCTCATACACGGCCCTCCAGGAGGATAAAGAGTCACAGAACAGATGACAAAGAGTGATGGAACAACTTTGTGAAAGAATGAAAGGAACATAATATCATTCACGATAAAGATAATAAATATGTGCCTGAGAGCACACACACACACACACACACACTTGTATAGACAAACAGTTCGTGTTGCCATTTATATAAAACATCTATGAATGAAGCTGTGCAAAATATAATAAATTATTATATTAAATGGAAAGTCAAAACACTATAAATATTTATAATTATGTCCTTTCTAAGCCAGCAGACGCCATTTCTAAGCTGAAATGAAAAATAAAACAACATGCCATAGTTGTGCTACTCACTCTTTCCGCAAAACGTTCCACCACTGAACCACACACGCAGTTTGAGCTCTCAGAAAATCTAGTGAAGATGATTTAAAGGAATAGCTCTGATTTACAATCGAGCTACTCCTGGTGATATCAGCAGGCTCGTTATTTAGTGACTTCACAGTGCGCACTAACGCAGCCTTCAAGGCTGGAGCCATGAACACATGTCTTATTCTCTAATGATGATGATTTGTCCTTATTATTCAGTGTTAATAGGCAATAGTGCTGTCAAAAATGGAACTGTGTGTCATGGGAGTTCATTTTTTTCATAAATTTGCCATAAAAAGAAATTGAAAAAAGGGCACTATTTTTATTTTATGTGGCGTATAAAAATAGAAAATTAATTTCATAAAATCTAGTTGATAATTTTAACTTACCACAATTCAAATATACAAAAAGGTTTTTTTTTTATTTATAATTTTTTATTAACTTTTTAAAAATTAATATTAGTTATTTTTTAATGAAAAAAGGGCACTATTTTTATTTTATGTGGCATATAAAAATGGAAAATTATAACTTAATAAAATATAGTTGATAATTTTAACGTACCACAATTCATATATATAAAATGTATTTTTTTATTTATAATTTTTTTTATTATTATTTATTTTTTAATGAAAAAAGGGCACTAATTTTATTTTATGTGGCATATAAAAATAGAAAATTATAACTTCACAAAATCTAGTTGGTGATTTTAACGTACCACGATTCAGATCTACAAAATGTATTTTTTTATTTATAATTTTTAATTACATTTTTAAAAATTATTTATTTATTTATTTTTTATGACTTGCATTAATGTATTAAGAAACAAATCTGGTTTTCTCCCAAAAAAGGATTCCAATCAATCAGGCTTTATTCATCTTCAACAAGTTCCTGTTAGTTGCTATTGACTTAAATGCGCCAAGAAACTGTAGTGAAAAAAGTAACCATGGCAACCCTCTGATTAACCAAGGTTTGGCAAGACAGATCTTACAGGCTTGATTACACACATACACATACACACAACTGTGAATTGATCTACTCCAACAATCTGTCAGGTTTGTACTATTATTGTTATTACTCATCTCACTCACTCATTCGCCGAACCACTTTATCCCACTAGGCTTGCGGGTAGGCTGGTGCTTATCACAGCCAGCACTGGGTAAAGGCAGGGTTCACCCTGGACAGCTTGCCAGACCAGCACAGGGGCAATACAGACACACGCAAAACGTTCTCACTCACAACAACACCTAGGGTAAATTTTTGGAAGAGCGAATTAGCCTAATGTGCATGTCTTTGGACTGTGGGAGGAAATCGGTGTATCCAGAAGAAACCACACTGTATACAGTTGAACCTTACTCGACCGGATCCCGATGGACCAGATTTCGGGTCGTACCGACAATCCGATTTTTATTATTTTTTTTAAGGATAGTTTTTGAGCACTCCACGCTAGCTGCGCTAGCACTACATTAAATGAATTACTGTATTATGTATTACAATATATATTACATGTATTTACTGTACAGGTACAATATAAATTTATTATTTGGATGTTAAATGTTCAGTACTACTGTGCTTTTACAGAAATTTGAGGAGATTTTACTTGTATTCAGTATGGAGTATAGCCCCGCCCCCCTGAAAAAAAACACTTCACTCTAACGGACACCCCGTCCCCCCTTTTAGTCCGTACGAGTGAGGTCCGACTGTATACGTAGTGACCTTGTGTAAACTGACAGAGCAGTGAGCACTTTATATGATGACAAAAAGGATGAGGATGATTATTATTTGAAAAATCACAGTTTTCTATTCCTGGCAGTATGGACTAAATTGAATACCCCCACACGCACTACTTCCCCTTTAACTTCCTCTTGTTATTTCCCTCTTGGGGGAATACCAGACTCCATTTTAAAGGCTGCTCTCATTGGCTAAACTGAAATGTAGAACTAGTATATTTTTTCATATTTTGATAATGTAAAACAAAATAACCCGGTGTTTTTCCAGCTAAATTTTAACTCTATTTAATTTTTTTTTGCTTTGTTTTTGCTGAGATGGCTTGCTAACAAGTCACAGCTTGTTTCCATTTCGAATTTTGAAACATTCAAATACATTTGGAATGCAAAACCTTACAATTCATACGCCTTCCCTACCGCACACACCATTTCAACTACCTTTGTGCGAACATCCCATTAACATAATAATTACTGCTAATTATTAGCTACCGTACTGCATATTATTAGTGAACTAAGATTGTTTTACTCATTCACTCTCACATTTGCCGAATTCACCTAATCCTACTATTAAGGTTGCACAACAGACATCTCAGGATCGAATCCAGGTTAATGCACAGCAATCCGTGCCAGGAGTCCATGGGAGCTAAATGGCCGAGCTCTCACGGGAGGACTACAATCAGTATTTTCTAGAACAATATGTGCATGAGGCAGGTTCAGAAGGAGTCTCTAATAGTGCATGATCAGTAACAATTATGATTCATTCATTTATTTTTACAATTTGTAGTCCACTGCTGTTAAACTCAATAAACAAGTTAGCTCCTGAAATCACTTGGGTATTCATGCCATGTCACTTCCTAAGCCTCTTTATCCTTTATTAGGGTTATAGGCAGGCTGGAAGTGAGGTACACCCTGAACAGCTGCCAGACCACCAAAGCGCAACACAGATACACAACCATTCACAGTCACATTCATACCAGGGGCAGTTTAGAACAGTCAAACAGCCTATTCTGGATGTCTTTGGTCTGTAGGCGGAAACCAAAGTACTCGGAGGAAGCCCAAACAAGCATGGGGAGAACATGCAAAGTTCACAGAGAAATGCCCCCGCCAAGCAACGCACTAAAGCCCAATGCTTAATTGTGGGGTTGGTGGGGTAGTGGTTAGGATGCTGAGGTCACGTTTGAGAAGTTGAGGGTTTAGATTCACATTAGACCCCTACCATGCTAAGACCTTCTTCACCACAAGTGTGGCTTTGTCCACCAATAAGTATAGATGGGTACCAGTAAATACTGGAAAGGTAGCCTGCGATGGACAAGCATTCCATCCAGAAACAGTGATGAGCTACAGGCTGGTGGTGTAAAAAGCCCAGACAGACTTATTTTGAACTTAATTAGACAACGAGCATGTTACTTGTATTATTCCTCAAAACAACAACAACAACAACAACAAAAACAGAAAGCATAAACTCTCGTCAGAAAAAATACCAAAAATTACAGAGGGCTTACTCTGGAAACTCCTTCCATGAATGCTAACTATAGGGTTCAGAAAACCTCACCCTGTCAACAACAATTATTATCTGCCATTCATGTCCCTGTGAAGAAGCTGTTACTATGAAAATAACTACAATTTCCGAAACTGAATCCACACCTGACAGCAGATCTGACAGCGGCACTGTAGTATGAGCTATAAAAGAAAACATCACTCAAAGGGCGGCATGTGGCATCGTGGTTACCACGTCCGCCTCACAGCAAGAAGGACTTGGGGTTGATTCCCAGGCTCGGGTGCGTGCAGAGTTTGTGGGTTTCCTCCATGTGCTCTGGTTTCCTCCGACAGTCCCAAGACATGCCGGTTAGATTAACTGGCTTTTACAATTTGACACTATTTGTGAGTGTGAATAGTTGTATGTGTGTACGTTCGCCCTGTGATAGTCTGACGAGCTGTTCAGGGTGTACACTACCTTCATCCAGTGTTGGCTAAGATAGGTGTCAGCCTTCATGTAACCCTACAAGGATTAAGGGGTTCGGCAAACAAGGAAGTGAGATTACAGTGATCCCTCGCTATATCGCTTCTTCAGGTTCATCGCGGATTTTTTAGAAATGTTCATAGAAAATAAAAGTAAGCAAATATGGAAAGAAAAGTTCATGAAAACGCCACTAATGGTCGCTACTGACTCGGATTGGGTGGGAAATTCGTCTCGACCAATCAGGTTGCAAGATTTCAGAGGCCGCGTCCCAAATGAAGTCAGTAGTGATCTAGCGGCCTTTCCCTTCACTCTTTCATTATTAAATAGGGAAATAGTGAAGGGAAGCTGTCAAGGGCACTACCGACTCCGGTTTGGGACTCGGTTTGGGACTCGGCTCTGAAATAACAGCATTCGTGTGGAAGAAAAGGCGGAAGTCAAGGCATTTCTTACACTTTATTTACATGTATGTACAATTACACATATGTATTTTATATTATTTATATTTTATTTACATCTTATGGGTTGTTTCCTACTTCACGGAAATTCCGTCTTCAAGGGGGTTCTTGACCTCCCATTAACCACAAAATGTGAGGGATCCCTGTATATTACTGACATGGCTATGAGAGGGCAGCGACGACACTTTCTGATTAGTACAAGCTATTTTATTCAATTATTTATTATTTGTAGATCGATTACACAAGGTTCGAGTGCATGAAGGTTACCAGTCGACTTTAAAGACCAAAGCAACACAGATACGTGTGTGATTCTGCTACTGGCACCCAACAGGACTTAAACCGACAACCACAACCAAGCCTAATAGTATTGAGAATCAACCACACAGCAGAAACCTTCGGCTTTCATCAATACTCTTGTGGGTGGCCCACATGCTACTCATTCATATGGAAATTTCTTACAAACACAATGCATGTCAAAGCAGAGATAACTTCCTAAGCAGACCATCGGACAAGTCACAGCTGTGCTTTCAAACACTATCCTGTTAAACATGATACAACACTGCACTGATTATCAGAGGCTCTCTCTTAGCCTTTAGCATGCAGTAAACATGCGCAATCCAGACGCACAGAAATAAAAACGCAGCCGCTGTGCCAAGCGCACGAGTGTGAAAATGTAGGCCAGTCATTTTTCTATTTTCATAAATCCTCTGAGCTTAATGCAGCGAGTCACGATACATCAACTAACATCGGTGCAGCTTATCCTGACACACACTCACTCTGGCACATCCGTACAAACAGAGGTATCGGACAAATTAACAGGATGTGTGTGTTTGTAGGGAGACTCGCAACCATATTGTTTGAACCTTACTCATCTCACATCTGGTTTACTGCACATTCCTTTGCATTGTTGGGGCCAGATGTTCCACATAACATGTACACACACACACACACACACACACACATATATATATATATATCTATATGGATGAACCTCAAGATATGAAAGCTTTCACGAAATTCACGAAAATTTCATTTTACGAAACAATATGCAAAGGTTTTTTTTAACTTAATTTTACGAAAAATTATTCAGCATACGAAAGAAACGGAACCCAATTTCCCATCATGCTCAATACCATGATCCTGCTCTCCTATCAGGCAGAATCTTTCCCTTCATGCTCAGTACCATTATCCTGCTCTCCTAATGGCCAAATCACTATCATCAAGCATCAGTCAAGGGGAAGTGAGTCAAGATCCACACTCCAGTCCAGGTGGTGGCAGTAATACACCTTAAGTCGGGTTGTCAACCGCCATAAAAAGGAAAAGAAGAAGAAGAAGAAGAATCCGATGAAAATTACAAACTTAAGTTTAATGTTTCCTGCTATTTATTTTCCGCCGTTTTTATTATTTTCTTTGCCCTCCTCGTCGCCAATTTCACGTTTGGACATCGCCTCACTCGAAAGGTAAGCTTCTACCGTTTCCTATTTTTTTTGCATTATGTTCTATTATCTACTTCATTTACAGGTAGTAACGGTTAGGTTAGGTATATTGAATGATTCAAATGTATTTGGCTCTTATTTCATTCTGGTTTTACTCTTATTATGAAATTTAATGTAGTGTCTTTGTAGAGCTTGGAACGAATTAGGCGATTTACATGCAAAACTTGATTCATTCTGCAAAAAAAATCATGATACCAAAGCCACTCTGGAACGGATTAATTGCGTATCTTGAGGTACCACTATATATATATATATATATATAATCAGTTAAATCTCTTCAGTCCTTTGCACCTATGGCCTACATTCAACAGCAGATATCGTATTGCTGAAGTGCAGACATAAACGGGGTCACATACTTATGCACACATGCTGCAGTCGTCAGTGTGAACTCGGACTACAAGAAAAAAAGGCATTAAGACAAGCACGTCCAACTTTCATGTATTACATTAGATCTTTTTTTACTGTTTACTTCGTTCCATCTGTTTGTTCTCTCAAAGCTGGAGTCCAGCCCAATCGATGTAGCTGTGATTGGCGGGCCAGATTCAGTTCCTGCCATTACCATGGGAACGCTTCCTGGCTGGATTTACCATGCAGAGGAAGTAACAGCAGCTGGACTGAACATGAAGTTACAGTTTGACACTAGTTAATCAAATGCCTCCCGTCACACACACACACACACACACACACACACACACACATATTCATTTGCCAAACCGCTTAATCCTACTATTATGGTCGCAGGGAAGCTGAAGCTTTCATACCAAGAGACAATTCAAAGCAGCCACTTAGCCTGATATGCAGGGATTTGGGCAGTGGGAGAAAACTTGAGTTCCCCGGAGGACACTCATGCAAGCATGCCAAAATGTAAAATCCACACAGAGATGACAGAGAAGGTTCTCTCATCCATTCATCTCATGCTCAGAGCTTTCAGGGGTGTTACAAAAATGGCAGAAAATAAATAACTTATTAACATCGTTAGTTTGGTCAGTACATGGAACTTCCAGACCTGGAAATTTTCTTTGTACTGACCTCACGTTCGTCAATAAGAAGTTGATATCATCAGTACCAAACACACAGACAGATAAACCGTGTGCATGTGTGTGCCGACATGCACTGTATTTGCTCGTGGTTTAATTTATCTGGCAAATGCATGACTGTGGCCTCTGCACCACAGCATGTGGGCAGATTTATAAGCATGAGCAAGCGTTAGTATGGAGTGAAAAGAAAAGAAAAAGATAAACAGAAAAGCTGGTCAGTTGACGGGAGCAAAAAAAAAAAAAACAGCAACATTTCTTTTTATTTTTGTCATCTGTTACTTTGTTGATCTCTGAGAAGTCACTACATGCAGTATTACTCACTCTCTTTCCACCCGCAGTCTTGCTCATTGCTCCCCCTCACATACACACACACACACAAACACACACACACACACACAAACACACAAACACACACACACAAAGGAGAGTTGTAGCTTACTTAATGACCACAAGTTATCTTAAAAGTGATTCAAGATTAGATCACAAACACTTGTACGCCCTCATTCTGACATATTTGATCAGTCATTTAAAATGGTTTACTACTTGTTTTACTCAACAGGATGCGAGTTTGAAACCGTTCAGAAGATTTAAGAGAATGGAATCTTTTTTTAAGGGGATGATCTCATTAGCGGTGCGATACAAAAGCAACTGGTGCAAACTGATTTTTAATTTTTTTTTGCGACTCCATATACACAAATATTTTGCGCCTAAATATGTGTACATGGTGCAAAAGTGATTTGCGGATATTTTGTGATTGGTTTGCGGAGGTTTGGTGAAGGAAAAAAAAAAAAACGAATCTCATGCTGTAAATCAGTCAGATTTTGTTCACTTTTTGTTTTTTCGAACCATTTGCTTTTTTATCCGCATGAACAAAACGCGAATAAAATACAAACGATGACAAAATGCACGGAATACGGCGGATGGCAGCAAGTCTCAGACTTTTATCAAACTTTCTAGTTAGTGGAAGGCTCCAATTTGTTTCTTTACTATGTGAATGCAAGGCAAATAATTTGCAAGCAAAACCACAAGCGACCTTCTTACAACATGTGTGGAGTGTTTGAGAAGAGTTCGCGACATTCACAGACATTTTAAACCTGCTTGAAATTTTTTGTCAATCAGTTCACGGACCAGACGACCAAAATGCGATACTGCGAATATCACAAGCCAAATTTACGAATGAAAACAAATTGACATTCACGTCAAACACTTTATTTTTTCAACTCTAGTGCGATCACGCCCTTAACCCTGGAACGGTTACCAGGGTGAAATTCTCCCGGTGAAATTGAGGTGGTTGTGTAACTCATACGTCTGGCAGTGTGAGTATAAGTATGTTATAACTATGTCATAAGTATGTTATTACATATTAATTAATTTAGGGTAAAATTCCCCCGGATTTACCTTCCACATTATCAAATTAGAGGGTAAGGAACAGGAACAGTTTGGTGGGTTGGGTCGTGCCACCTTGTATGGCATTTGCTTCTTCTCCCTGTGTTTGCATGGGTTTCCTCTGGGAGCTCTGGTTTCCTCCACAATCCATAAACATGCACATTAGACTAATTGGTTGTTCCAAATTGCTCTTAGGTGTGAGTATGAATAGTTGTTTGTGTGTTGGCGCTGCATTGGTCTTGGCAAGCTGCTCAGGGAGTTCCCTGCCTTCATCCAGTGTTGGCTGAGATAGGCCCCACCCTCTCAATGACCCTAATAGAGGATTAAGTGATTCGGCAAATGAGTGAGTGACCGAGAACCCTTTTACAATGCTTCATTCCTCTTGTACAACAGCCCTACAAGATATTTTATTAGCGAACAGCGGTGATTTATTTATTTATTTTTTTTTTTAAATATTGGTTTAAGTTACTACTGTGGACATGATGTGGAAGTAGATTTAATTTTCCAGCTAAACATATAGTCGCAGTGTAGAAATCATTAAAAAGTCATGAGAAGAAACCACCTTAAAATAAAAAAAGAGGATGTTGACCTTTCACACAAGCATCCAGTTCACAGACACGGTGCTAATATTTCAGCTAACTGTCCCTTCCTAATGATGGAAATCTGTTTTCTCCATCAACAGCAATACCTTAGGCAACTCCAACTAGCTCGGCATTTGCATCTATTTGATCATTTCTGCTTTAATGGCCGCACAGCCTCTAGGGGAGCCACACTGACCTACATTCGAAATCTCACAGCTCATACACAACACAAACACAGCTGATGGTTGCATATGATGTGCACAAATGTGTAAATAAAGGTTATTAGTGGTTTGCTGTCACTTGTACTTCTGTCCTGGCTATCCGAATAGATTGGTATTTGAAGCTATTCATGATTCTTCTTGATTGAAGCCCTGATCTTAACTGAAGAAAATCAGCACCCTTTGTAGCATGATGCTCCCACCAGCATGCTTCGTTATGTGGAAGGTCTTATTAGACCGGAATATGGTCGGTCACATGTTTCTGGTAACATTTTAAATGGACCTGAATTTTTGTTTTGTTTGTTTTTCATACGAATGAGGTTCTGTCTGGCTAACATACCCCTGAGGGGACAGTGTTTCATGATTATTATCAAAATCATCATCAGCATCATCATTATGCCACTTTTTACATTAGGGTGGCATGGTGATGCAGTGGTTAGCATATCCGTGTCAGAGCAAGAAGTTTATGGGTGTGCATCTCAGTCAAATGCCTTTCTGTGTGGGGTTTGCATGTCCTTCCCATGCTTGCATGGGTTCCCTCAGGGTACTCCAGTTTCCTCTGACAGTCCAAAGACATGCTAATCAGGCTAACCGATCCATCCATCCATCGTCATCCGCTTATTCCGGGGTCGGGTCGCGGGGGCAGCAGCCTAAGCAAAGAGGTCCAGACG
>JAQNCB010000011.1:11238359-11251034 GCA_030068295.1 Euristhmus nudiceps | reverse complement strand
AGACTGTGTCGTGTCATACATGTACAATTAAGATAAACATTAACACAAATATGCTCCTTCATACCCGGTTCATCTGACGTGAACACAAATGACAGAACACTGTACATATGTGGAAGCGTTTTACCTTTGAGGATGGCTTAAATGGGTTCACCTTGTGAATGAACCCCTTCATCAAACCAACGTTCTGCAATCACGTTTTAAGAATAAATTAGCAAAGATTTATTAAAAAGTTACCATTATTTAAACTAAATAATAACCTTTTAAACCTTTGGCTCATTATTCGATTATTGACTTGAATGGTATTTTTCCAAACTGCTAAAGTGGTGTTTGAAAATTTGTGAACCCTTTCATATTTTTATACATCTCTGCATAGATATCAGGTCCTAAAAATCGATAAAGATGAACCCTATTAAGAAAATTTATTGTACTTTATTGAGGAAAGTTAACGTTTCGGATTAGTAATTCAATTTAAAGTTTAAATTATGGCATGTTTGTGGAAGCACATCATGGCCTGAACAAAGGAGAAATGTCAGAGTGTCAGAAGTAGTTTTGGCTCCCGAGTAGCAAGGTGCACGACTTAACCTGGAGATCGCAGGGTCGAATGCAAGTTAGGGTTCGTGCCAGGAGTCCACGGGAGCCAATTTGCAGAGCTTTCACGAAAGGGAGGGACGTCATACGCTGACTTCCTTGTTAAAGTGATCGCCATTCGTATGAGGGGGCAGATGGCGATTTCTCTCAGAGTGTGTTAAATCGTCCTCAAATGTGCATGCGGCACAGTTTGAAAAGAGGCAGGTGGCCAGCATTGCATGTCACAGAGGGGGAGTGTGCATGCTTTCACCACTCCCTGGTTGGTGGCGGTCGTGTGATATGGAAGGCAATATCTGATGGGTGGGAATTGGATACAACTAAATTAGGGATAAAAATGGGGAAAGATCCAAAAAAAAAAAAAGTTCTGGATGGTCATCAGGCTGGAAAATGCACTAAACAAAATGTGGTGGACATGTCAGAGATGCAAGGAGAAGCCACTGACCCCCTGCCTGTTTTGCTGCATCTGAGCCAGGACAGTCCATCATTGATGGAATCATGTACTTTGAATTATACCAGTTAATTCTACAGACAAACATCACAGCATCTGTCTGAACTGAATCTCAAGAAAAGTTGGATTATGCAGCAAAGCAAGCATCCTAAAGAAATAAGTCATTTATACCCAAGAATAGTTAAAGAAGAATGAAATTGTTTTGGATGGCTGACTGTAAACCAGCAGAAAATGTTGTGAGAGCTGTTTATGTGAAGAAACCCACCAACACCCCAAAGTTTAAGCTCTTGAGGAGAGTGTGATTGACTTGCATGGATTTTAGTCCATGTACAGGACAAATCAACAATGACCACAAACATTTAGGGACAGTTATTATAAAAAAAAGGGGTCTGAAAGCAAAAGATTTGCATACTTTTGGCACTTACAGATATGCATATGAATAATACCAAATAAATAAAAACTAGAAAAGCACTTAGAGCGCAGACCTCCGCCAGGCCATAGGGTCACTAAACTCTTTATTTTTTTAATTTTTGCTGTACCATTTCAGTTCTACGAGCCCTTATATTCTCGCAGTCTAACAGTTTCAAGTTCAATGATAGTGATTAATGATTACAAGTAATATTTGAGGAGTTGGAAGCATTTTTGTCAAAACCGGCCCCATCTTTCAATAGTTAAGAATCCTTCCAAAAAATCCAGACGGTGATCCAGATCACCTCCAAAATCTAATCGATTGTTTCTTTTGCTCGTCCGGACATTCAGTAAAAATTTGGTGAAAATCCGACCATAACTTTTTGAGTAATGCTGTTAACAGGCAAACAAACTCCGATGATTACATAACCTCCGCTGGCGAAGGTAAAAAAAAATATTATTTTTTAAATCATATTTATGCAAAAAGAGAGAGTATTCTAGAGCAATCAAAAACTTTCAAACACCTCTTTATGAATTATGTGGTGAACACTAAAGGACAAAAATTCTGGACCTGCCAAGGAACTGATAAATTAAAAGGAGTCAACATCAGGACAGAAAAAAAAGAAAAAAAAAAAATTTAATTGTTGATCTACTTCAAGGATACCATTTTAAACATCACTTTTTCCTTCTCACATTAGAAAAATCTCAGTGTGTTACTATCATAATGCAGATATTTGGCCCTCTCAAAAAAAAAAAAAATTCAAATCAGTTTCTTTTGTCTCAAACCCAATCGTTGTTTGCATCATCTCTGAAACTCACCTGTTTAGGTTCAGTGGATTTATCATCTTCATTGGCCTCAATGAGGGAAGACATGCTGCCCGATTTAGAGGAAGTGGAAGTCTGTACAGTGCCAGAGTCATACATTTCATAACTACATTTCACTGTAGACGTCTCTCATTTGTAAATGGTTGCCACATAGAGACTCATTCCGGTTGTCTCACATGCAACAGTTGCTTGCATTAAATCTGGAACTCACCTCTTTGGGTTTTGTGGGTTGATCACTTTCATTGGGGTCAGTGAGGGAAGACATACTGCTTGATTCAGACATATTGCCATGCTGTACAATGTCATACATGTACAATTAAAATACATAACAAATCTGCTCAAATCACTGTAATACAAATACCAGAACATTATATCACACCAAGTATGTGTGTGTTACCTTTGAGGATGGCTTAAATGGGTTAGCCTTTTGAATAAACCCCTTTATCATGCCTGGGTTCTGCAATCACATGTTTTTACAAAGAAATTAGCACCTTAAAAGTTGAGATTTTGCCTCTCGCAAATATCTAAAATGGCACTTTTGGCCAACCCTTACACAAAAACTAATCACCATATTCATTTGAATTTTTAGTTGCTATATCTTGGCTAGCTAGTGAGCGGATCTGTGTCAAATGAAGGTCCTATGTTATGTGATGTGGGATCAAAAATGGCACTCAAAATGGCAATCAAAAATATCTGTGGATGGTTAAAATGTCAACTGTGTCATTCTGTGTAACTTGTAATAATAATTTAAAATGATTATTTTCTTTAAATTAAATTGTACTACAGATGCCCGTGAAATTATTCTGAAAATTTCAGAACTCTATATTTTGTTCAATAGCTACGGAAGCTTGAAAATGGTCACAACTTTTGGGTCTCATCCACTTAAAGTATGCTATACATACATTATATAGCGTACTTTAAGTGTGCCAAAAATTTGAGGTGGTCACAATGGGAACTGAAAATTTTCTGAAATTACCCATGAATTATACAGTAAGGAATGAGAGTCTGGACCTGCTAATGAATCCAAAGACATTAGCCTCTTACCTACCCTGTGGGAAAAATTAAAGTCCCCCCCATCCCCACGGGAAACGCGAAACATTATATTTCATAAAGCATCATTTTAAAGTGAAATACTTGCGTTATTACTTTAAATCGGTTATTTAGACTCTGTCGCCACCTCGTGTTCACATCCTTCCAGGAACACTAAGCGATTTTCGGGGAAGGTAGGTAAAGGGTTAATAGAGCCAACTTCAGTACATTCAACTTCTTTTTTTGTACTCTCAACATAAAAATCCCAGTGTACCCCTATCATCATGTGGCTAGTTAGTTCCCACAAAGTGATCACTTTCTATTCTCCCAAACCCAACATCAGCTCGGAATCTTACCTGTTTGGAGTCAGTGGATTTTTCATTTCCATTTGTGTCATTAAGAGAAGACATGCTGCCCGATTCGGAAGAACTTGACCACTATAAAAAAGCCATAGACACGCATTAAAAAAAAATTATTAATTCCAGTTGTGATGGCAACTTCTAGATTAAACATCATTTGCAGGCAAAGTGGAGTCATGAAGAACCAGCGGGTAACAAGCTGATGAGTTGCACCAGTGTGTAATTACTGCCAAGGCATTTACCGTATTTTTTCTGTGCTTGCAAAAGGCTAGTAATGAGAACAAAAGTGAGTGAGAGAGAGCTGCCGCCACCACCACCAGCACCAGGAAGTGTCTGTCTGTGGTTTACTGCATGTTTAATCATGTTTTTCCAAGCGAGACTTTAAAAAAAAAAAAAAAAAAGCAAAGCTGATAAAAAGCAGAAGAAATACCAAGAAGTGAATAAACAGAGGCAGCTTGACAACCTTTGCTTGTCTCCAAGTCCTCATTACTCCGAAAATGACATCACATTTCAATATTACGATCATTATGGTAGGCAAAAAGAGAGCAACTGAACCCACCTTACATACAATACTTGTTTATATTAGGTCTGAAACTTACCTCTTTTTGTTTCGTGGGTTTATCATCTCCACTGCTGCCAAAGAGCGAAGGTGTACTGCTTGATTCCGATGCACTGGAATGCTGTGCCATGACATGCATGTACATTGAAGATTTTAACACAAATCTTATCTTTCATACCTGGTTCATCTCAGGACAATACAAATAACTTAAAATTGTGTGTGTGGGCATGTTACCTTTGAGGATGTCTTAAATGGATTCGCTTTCTGAATAAACCCCTTCATCATACCAGGGTTCTGCAATCACATGTTTTACAAGTAAATTAGCAAAATTAACTCCTTACAAAATAAATAAATAAATAATAATTTAAAACATTAACTGTGCTGCATAGTTCTGTCCACTAAAACAACTATATAGTACAGATGTGTATTATTTTGTCCTCAGATACTGTACGGTTAATATTGGGTTACCGAACTATTATTATAACGAATCAAACCGAATGCTAAAGCATTAGTGGCACAGTGACGGCACTGTTGCCTCACATCAAGAAGGTTCTGGTCCGAATTCTGGCCAGGCGGCTTTTCTGTGAGAGTTTGCTGCATAGTTCTGTCCACTAAAACAACTATATAGTAAAGATGTGTATTGTTTTTGTGCTTTTATGTTATTTGTATTATGTGTATTTATCATTTAGTCGTATTTAAATGCTACACAGCATCCCATAATCTTTGGAATTGGGGTTGTACATCAGGGTGCTGAAACAGCTGAGCCAATCCCAGCTGATTTAAGGTAAGAGGCGAGGTACACCCTGAACAGGTCTCCCGTCTACTGCAAAGCTAACACCGACACAATCAATTTAAAATACCGTATTTTCCGCACTACAAGGCGCACCGTCAATGAATGGCCCATTCGAAATTTGTTTTCATATATAGGGCGCACCCTCAATGAATACAGTAGTGGCTGGGGTTACGTTTTTCCATCTACTAGATGGAGCTGCGCTAAAGCGAATGTCAACAAAGCTGAGTGGCGTGCCCCACCCCCCAGAAATAGACAGAAATTCTCGGGTTTTTGGAATCTTTTGATATTATGTACTATAGATGAAATATTCAGTCTTCACAATTTTAAGGGGTTTCTTTTTGCAGATTGATGGACCTCTGTCAATACGCCCTTTTTATATCCAGTCATGTTACTGACCTGCTGCCAATTTACCAAATTATCCACAAAATGTTCAACTTGCCGTATTTTCCGGACTATAAGACGCTACTTTTCCCCTCACGCTTTGAACCATGCGGCTTATACAGAGATGCTTTTCAATTAATTTTTCTTCAGCCCACAGGGGGCGCTCTAGCAGGAAGTGCAAAAATGAGACAGGCAGCGGGAGTCAGGCTATGTACGCTGGCAGTGTCAAATCAATTAGAGAACATCACGTGAAGCTGCGTACAGTACGCAAGCGTACCTCTGCCACACCCCCAGTAGATAGGTATACTGTACTGCCAGTGGGCTACAAAACAACATTTGTTTGGCTACGGAACTCCGAAGATGGCACCAGCGAGAGACATGCTTCCGAGGCACAATTCAAACTACAGGCAATCTCTTACGCGGTCGGAAATGAGAATAGAGCAGCCGCGAGAGAATTCAACATCAACGAGTCTATGGCGAACATTCTTGCACTAAGACTGGGAGGCAGCATCGCACGAGTTATGCCACCATTTGTGAATGGATTGTGGATGCGTTTGGAGTGAACTGTTTAGCTTCCGTGAGCGTGTTTTTAAAAATATGCAGCGTAATAAAGCTAATCCAGACTTACTATTTAGCTTCCGTGTGTTTTTAAATATGCAGCATAATAAAGCTAATCCTGACTTACTGTTTAGCTTCCGTGAGTGTGTTTTTAAATATGCAGCGTAATAAATATAGTAAATGTCTTATTTCTCAGCCTGGATATCGGCGACTTATAGTCTGATGCGGCTTATTTGTGGAAAAATAAGTATTTCTTTTACAATTTAGTGGGAGTGGCTTATATTTGTGCACTCTACAGTCCGGTAAATACGATACTTTTCCAGACTCCCGTTGCCTTGTCCCAATTTTTTAAAAAAAATGTTACTATCAAATTCAAAAATTAGCTTAAATTTTTCTAAAATTCATAAAATGTTTTAATCTTAACCTTTGAAAGGTTCTCTTTGTTCTAATGTGAATAAAATATGGGTTGATGAGATTGCAAATCCTGCAAAACGGTGCACCAACATTTTTGGATTTGTGGTCATATAATCAGTCCAGAAAAATAGATGGATGAACGACCTCCTATACTCATCTGAATAAAGTTAATCCCGGGTATAAAATAAAACAAACAAAGATGTATTCCTCCTTTCATATCTGGTTTTCAAATACAATGGTTCTCTACATCAGCGCTGAAACTTGCCTGTTTGGGTTCGGTGGAGTCATCATCCCCATTGAGGTCAGTGAGGGAAGACATGCTGTCTGATTCAGAAGAACTGGAGCACTGTACAGTGCCAGAGAGATGGATTCAACAAATAAATAGAGCATTCATTCATCATTCATTCATTTTCTAAACCGCTTATTCCTAGTTAGGGTCGCGGGGAAGGCTCGTGCCCATCTCAGCCAACTCTGGGCGAGGGCAGAGTACACCCTGGACAGCTCGCCAGGCCATCGTAAATAGAGCAATCAGATCAAATCTGACCATCATCCATTGATACGTTTATAATATCCATTGATGTCAATGTGCCAAGACATACTGCTGGATTCAGACGAACAGTGACATACATGCACATTTAACATACACACCAAATACTGTACATACAGCAAGTGTGTGTTTTACCTTTGATGATGGTTTAAATGGATTTGCCTTCGGAATAAACCCCTTCATCATTCCAGGGTTCTGTAAACACATGTTTTACAAATAACTTGGCAAAATACAAAAAAAATAGTTTGAGTTTCATCCATCATGCACAGGTCTAGCCAATAAAACACATGCTTCCTCTTTTGTAAAGTTTCATAATGGAAAAGAAACTGGATACAATTCACACATACATCAGAGCATAATCTCCACATGATTAATAAAAAGTCATGGCTGGAAAATTGTATTATTACAATGTTAAGTTAACGTCATAGTGCCATCATCTGGCCAAAGGTAATTTAAAAAATAAAAAACAGAACTGCTCATGTGACATTTTCTTGTGCAGGTCTAAGAGGTATGTTCTGATTCAGCCCAAATTTACTCAGGAGACCTGAAAGACGTTGTGGGTGATGGCTATCGAATATTATACGTTTTTATAGCCGGGTGTGGGCGTGGCAATGTGGCAATTTTTCTCTATTTTTCGAAATGTCAACCTGAAAAGGAAAGTGGTTTCCATTCAAAAATCCTTCATAACATTTGTTCCAAAAAAATATCGTTAACTATTATTAAAGTTAGCGTAAGTAAGGTTACAGTAAATGTTAACCTCTTAAACCAGGGGTTCCCAACCCCCAGTCCGTGAACCATTTGATACCGGTCCGCAAACAAAACATTTCATGCTACAAATTATATTTTTTATTAGAAGTTCTGGATCTTATTTTGAAATACGACTGTTTCCGCCCTTTGCCTTCCTGCCGCACTTGACTCTGCATCATTTCATACACTAGCTAACCGCAATTATAATTTTAAGCTAACCACAAGCTAGCCCTTGAAAAAAAATGAGTCTAACCGGTCTGCGGAAACATTTTCATACATAAAACTGGTCCCTGGTGCAAAAAAGGTTGGGGACCCCTGCCTTAAACTCAGCATGTCACTCAGTTACTCACTCGAATAGTATTGTTTACTAACTACTATGATTTATACAGTAATCACTCAAGAAAGGAATCAGAGTGTGATCCGTCCAATGGATCCTGAGAGATAAAAGAAGTCAACATCACTACATAAAAATAATTTAGGGGTACTGTTCCAACGAGATTTCACATAGAAATCAATTCCTTATTTATTTATTTTTCTCCCTAATTTAGTCATATCCAATTCCCACCCAGCAGGTATTGCCTTCCTTATCACACGACCACCACCAACCAGGGAGGGGTGAAAGCATGGACACGCCCCCTCCCTGATATGCAATGCTAGCTACCCGCCTCTTTTCGAACCGAGGCGCCATGCTCGTCGATGCGCCACTCGAGAGTCCAGAGATCAATTCCTGCTGTCTCAAACTTATCAACCATGTCATTTTTTTATTTTTTACAGTCATTCTGAAACTCACCTGCTTGGGCTCAGCAGGTTGATCATCCTCACTGGGGTCAATGAGGGAAGACATGCTGCCTGATTTAGACGAACTGGCACCCTGTACGATGCCAGAGACAAACGTTTCATAAATAAATCAATGTTGATATTTTCCTGCCACCAAGAGATCACTTTGTTCCATCTCACCTACAATAGTTGTTTTCATCACATGTGATTCTCACCTCTTTGAGTTTTGTAGGTGCACCACCTCCACTGCTGCTAACGTACGAAGATTTACTCCTTGACTCAGATGTACCAGAATTCTGTGCAACGTCATACATGTTCATTTAAAATAGGCACCAACACAAATCGACTCCATTTCTCTTCACATGTGATTAATCTCAGTAAATAACAAACTCTGTACATATAGCAAGTGTGTGTTTTACCTTTGATGATGGTTTAAATGGGTTCGCCTTCTGAATAAACCCCTTCATCATTCCAGGGTTCTGTAAACACGTGTTTTATAAATAAATAAAACTAATCTTGCACAGCTCTATCCCCGGAAACACATTAAAATTCTATGAGTAAAACGTTTGGGGGAAATTATTGAAATTTCCTCATTTATTCATGGGAAAGAAACCAGATATAATTCATATATACATTAGAGCATGAGCCCTGCACGTCACATGATTAACGGGAACAAATTTGTACTACAATATAAAGGTAAAGTCATAGTGCCACCTTCTGGCCAAAGGAAACAAAAATAAAGACATTTTTTTAAAAATGCTTATGTTACATTTTCTTGCGCAGTTCAAAGAGGAAAAAAAAATAAAACTGGATATAATTCACACATACATCAGAGGATAATCCTCACATGATTAATAATAATAAGTCAGAGATGGAAAATTGTATTACAATGTTTAGGTAACGTCATAGTGCCATCATCTGGCCAAAGGTAATTAAAAAAAAAAAACAGAACTGCTCATGTGACATTTTCTTGTGCAGGTCCAAGAGATATGTTCTGATTCAGCCCAAATTTACTCCGGAAACTTGGAAGACTTCGTGGATGACGACTATCGAATGTTGTGAATTTTCATAATAGGGTGTGGGTTTGGCAATGCGACAATTTTTCTCTATTTTTTTCCCCAAATATCAACAAGAAAGGGAAAGTGATCACCAAAAGTATTTTTGGTTCCAAAAATTATTTTTAACTATTACTCCAGTTAAGTAAAGTTACGGTAAACGTTAATCCCTTAAACTCAGCATGTTATTCAGTCGCACACCAGAATAGTATTGTTTACTAACTACTACGATTTATACAGTGATCACACGAGACAGGAATCAGAGTGTGAGAAATATTTAATACATAAAAATCTCAAAGGTAATTCAAGGATATTGTTTTGAAGAGTTATTCTTTTTCTTATCATCATTACCTCATATTATGAAAATTCTGATGTATTCCTATCATAATGGGGGCATTTAATTCTCACAAAGAGAAATTCCTGCCGTCTTAAACCTGTAACCTTATCAATTTTTAATTATTCATTTTTTTTTTTTTACGTCCACCCTGAAACTCACCTGTTTGGGTTCAGTAGGTTTTTCATCCTCATTGGGGTCAACAAGGGAAGATGTGTCTGATTTAGAAGAACTCCCAACCTGTACAATAATAAATTGAAATCAAATCAATCAGTGTAAACATTTTCCTGCCACCAAGAGATCACTTGGTTCCACCTCACCTACAATAGTTGTTTTCATCACATGTGAATCTCACCTCTTTGAGTTTTGTAGGTGCACCATCTCCACTGCTGCTAATGTGCGAAGAAGACTTACTGCTTGACTCAGATGTACCAGAATTCTGTGCAACATCATACATGTTCATTTAAAATAGGCACCAACACAAATCGACTCCATTTCTCTTCACATGTGATTAATCTCAGTAAATAGCAAACTCTGTACATACAGTAAGTGTGTGATTTACCTTTGAGGATGGTTTAAATGGGTTCGCCTTCTGAATAAACCCCTTCATCATTCCGGGGTTCTGTAAACACGTGTTTTACAAATAAATTAGCAAAAATAGATAAAACTAACATTATCTCGCACAGCTCTACCCCCCGGAAACACGTTAAAATTGTATGAATAAAACATTTGGGGGAAATTACTAACATTTCACTTTTTTTCTTTTTTTTTCACCATGGAAAAGAAACTGGATATAGTTCAGGCATGCATAGAGCATGAGCCCTCCACCTCAACTGAAAAGAAGCAACAGAACGAACAAATTTGTATTACAATATCCGGGTAAAGTCATCATGTCCACCTTCTAGCCAAAGGAAATTTTTTTCAAAAAAAGCTTATGTTACATTTTCTATCGCAGTTCTAAGACTAACATTCCGATTCAGCCTAAATTTACTCAGGAACCTCGGAAGACTTTGTGGATGACGGATATCGAATATTGTGAGTTTTCATAATAGGGTGTAGGCGTGGCAATGCAACAATTTTTCTCTATTTTCTCAAAATTTTAACCTGAAAAAGGAAAGTGGTTAGCAAAAATACTTTTGGTTCAAAAATCATCATCAACTATTATTAAAGTTAAGTAAAGTTACTATGAGTTACGGTAAACATTAAGCCCATAAACTCAGCATGTCATTCAGTTACTCACTTGAATAGTATTGTTTACTAACTACTACGATTTATACAGTAATCACGCAAGAAAAGAATCAGAGTGTGATCCTTCCAATGGATCCTTAGAGATAAAAGAAGTCAACACCAGTACATAAAAAGCAAATAAATAAATATCACAAAGATAATTTAGGGATATTGTTTTGAGTTTATTGCTACCCTTTTTATGATTATCATTACATCACATTATGAAAATCCTGATCATAATAGGGGTATTTTTTCCTCACAAAGAGATAAATTCCTGCCGTCTTAAACCTGCAACCTTGTAAATTTTTATTTATTTATTTTTACCGTCCACCCTGAAACTCACCTGTTTGGGGACAGTAGGTTTTTCATCCTCATTGGGGTCAATGAGAGAGGAAGTGTCTGATTTAGAAGAACTTCCAACCTGTACAATAATAAATTGATATATAAAATCAATCAGTGTAAACATTTTCCTGCCACCAAGAGATCAGTTGGCACCATCTCACGTACTCTAGTTGTTTTCATCACATGTGAATCTCACCTCTTTGAGTTTTGTAGGTGCACCATCTCCACTGCCACTAATGTGCGAAGCCTTACTGCTTAATTCAGATGTACCAGATTTCTGCACAATGTACACATACATTTAAAACAAACACTAACACAAATCTACTCCTTCACTTCTTCCTCACATGTGATTAATCTCACTAGAATACAAATAGCGGAACACTGTACATAAATGCGAGTACATTACCTTTGGGGATGGCTTTAATGGTTTGGCCTTCTGCATAAGCCCATTCATCATACAAGGGTTCTGCAATCACAAGTTAGCAAAATAAGGCTAATGGCTATATTCATACGGTCGGAGTGGCTCTTTGGTATACGGTAGCACCACCATCTGTCAACAAAAAGAGTGGCTTTTAAACCAATTCCAGCTTAGTCAAAAGAAAATACGTTTAATCGTCATGTTGTTAATCTGGTGACGGCACCAGAGGTGCATAAGCCGGTTTTGACTGCTTACAGCTACATCTATCTTGTATGGTTCTACGCATTAAATACAGATGCATTTCTTCAGCCTCAGATGCCACCCAGAAGTTGATTGGCAAAAAAAGTGGTTTGTAAAAGAAGATATCTGCGTGTGTTTATGTATATATGAATCGTAAAATATGATCCGATCTTAATCCAAGCTACAGTCATAAACGAGCTTGGTTTGGAGCAAGCTGTTTCAACTACGAACACAATTACCGGTATTCACTTTTTATGTATTCCAAGAGCACATATTAGTTCTTCAGTTGTAATTTACTTTGCAAGAACAGAATGTTTCAAATTATAAATTATTGGTTCAAGAATATTTTTCTTGATTATATCTGTATCATCTTAAATCAAGTTAAATTATCTGCCAATGAAGCAAGGTATGTACACATGGTATAAATTTCTTAAGATAAAAAAAAAAAAATTAATATTACCATATTTTCCGGACTACAAGTCACAGTTTTTTTTCATAGTTTGGCCAGGGGTGCGACTTATATGTTAAATATTTACTTTTTTTTTTTTTCCAGCCAGCCGGACTAGTTACCTAACAAAGTTACTAGCCAATCAGAAAATCAACTAGCCAAAGCGTGTCTGATCTCA
>JAQNCB010000011.1:11192338-11205996 GCA_030068295.1 Euristhmus nudiceps | reverse complement strand
TGTGTGTGTGTGTGTGTGTGTGTGTGTGTGTGTGTGTGTGTGTGTGTGTGTGTGTGTGTGTGTGTGTGTTGGTCCTGTAATGGTTTGGTGAGATATTCACATTGTATCCCACCTACACTCAGAACCAGCGGAGAAAGGCTCCATCCTTTCTACAACCCTAACAGTATTAACCAGTTCAGTGAATGAATGAATGTTTAATGCAGTGACAAGTCATATATTGTTTCCCCTTTTCAGCTTTCCATAATGCTGACTGGTTCAGAGAATTCTACTTTGCATCCTCTAAAAACTGACTTCAAGTAAGTTAACCAATTAACTGTGTAAATATAACTTAAAAAAATAAATAATAACTCTGAAGTGCACACATTTAATGTTAAACTGTCTGATTTACAGGAGCAGCTTTGATCAGATTGTTGGGGAAATGCTGTACTATTTCGAAGGAATAAATATTACACAACTTACCAATTTGTTAAATCTTTTATACACACATGGTATAGTCATTTTAAACTTCATAACCCTATAATTGAATATGTGTAGATTATATATGGTATTATTTGCAAAATATTTATACAATAGATGTTGTTTTTCTAGGTTTGACATCAAACATTACCTTGCAGGGTATTTCAGCTCCAACCCAGTAGGTGCTTTTATTCTTAAAATTATTTCAGTCTGCACTGCTCATGAATCACAGCTTTGTACAAATGTGTATGAATGAGTACAGATTTGAACACACAGTATGAGGCAGAAACTTTATGTCTCATAAACAAACCTGTGGCATGACATAAAAATGAGGAAATCACATAATCCCATTTTACAACGAGTGGCAGAAACCTGCTGAAAGATGAAACCTGCAACTTCCAACTGTCTGAAACCCCCTAAATCAGTGCTTCTCAAATAGTGGGGCGCGGCGTGATGCCAGGGGGGGCACGTGCGTCCCTGGGGAACATGCTTTTTTTTTGCCATATTGTACTACAATTAAGTGTAATTGCACCTCCACTACACTAGTTGGCAGTGGCGCTCTCACTGTCGCGCTATGGTGTTGCAGAGAGCAAGTGATATGAACAGGAATGAAGAGAAAGGCAGAGAGAGGATTTTTATTTTTCACTATCAAATGGTGCAATAAGTTGTCAAAAAATATTTAGAGTTTAAATGAGGATGTATTTTTTTTATTTCAGGCAAATTGGTGCACTTTAAATATTTTCTGTTGCAGATTAAAAATGAATGTTAAAGTTTTCTTTGTAAGTTGAACTATATTTCTTTTTTTGTTTTTAATCTTAATAAGGATACACTGTTTGTTTATATATATATATACGATTATATAAAATATATAGTATATATACATTAAAATATATACTATTTATAGTCAAGTGGGGGGGTCGCTAATTTTTTTCTCCTTCCTGAGGGGCATCACAGAAAATAATTGAGAAGCACTGCTCTAAATACTCATATCTAAATTTCCAGAACTACTGCTATTAGTACACCATTATAAACTTCTGAAAATTCCATTTTAATCTGAACAACTGAGAGCTTCCAACACAGCAGATCAGTCAATTGTTTGTTAACAATTTAGAATTAGGAGCGGTGATGTACAAATCTTTTCCAGTACACAGCTTTTACCTCTGTTTTGGACAGAGCTGCTCAGAACGAGCTGGATTTTTCAGCAGGTTTGTACAACTAATTGTAAAAGCAGCCTTATCTCATAGAAATGCACTATACTGCACACAAGCATATAAACAAAACAATCACATATGTCATATTGTACATTCCTATCATATTATCAGCTGTACAGATGTACAAGTGAGAATATGATTTAATAATAAATGGGAAAATAAAAACCTGAAATAAATATGAAATAAAAGGCTCACAGTCCTGCCCAGGCTCTTGCAAGATCAAACCATAATAAACATACAGAGTAAACTGGATACAGGGATCCCTCGCTATATCGCGCTTCAGGTTTCGCGGCTTCAGTGCATCGCGGATTTTTTATTATTTTTTTATTCATCTAAAAATACCAAAAACGTTTAGACAAATTCCGCGAGGAGTCGCTACTGACTCTGATTCTGTTCCCGGGTGGATTCGGTTCTGAATCCTTCAAATCTCGCAAGCTGATTGGTCGAGACAAATTTCTCAGCGGTTGATACCGGACATAAAGTTAACTCTGTGTTGTTTACTACAGCGATACAGTTTGTTTGTGCGAAAAAGTGTTTGTGAAGCCCTCAAAATGGCTCCTAAACGTTCTCCTCCTCCTTCTGACTCCTCCTCTAAACGGAAGAAAAATTAAAATATGAAGAAAGTGAAATTACATATCTGACCTTCACATCGCCACTCCTGCCCACTTACTGCGCTCCTCTCCAGCTCTCTGTCCGCCCCATTTTCGCCTTGTTACCATGGGGAGTAGAGCTTTCAGTCACTCTGCCCCCCAGATCTGGAACTCTCCCCATCCTGACCTCCGTACCATTGAATCTCAATGGTACGGAGAACAATCCTACACTACACTACCTAGTCACACACACCCTTTCAATGTTATCCTCTGTTTTATTTAGTTGTTTTTGTGTTTTTAATATGTGTCTTTTACTGTACTGTCCTTGGGTGCTTTGAAAGGCGCTGTTAAATAAAATGTATTATTATTTATTATTATTAAACTATTAGAGATGATTCAAGAAGGCTAGAGCGCGTCATTTTGGGTTGAATGAATCAATGGCGCGGTACATAAAAAGGAATGAAGTGAACATCCGTAAAAACCTGCTCCAATAACTTTTAATACAGATGCGAAGCGTGTTGTGACCCCACGCAACCACATAACTGTGAGAATAGAAAGTGCATTGTTATGGATCAGGGATTGCAGAGAAAAGAAGGATTCGGTTCTTTTGTTGACTCGGTTCTTTTGTTGATTCGGGTCTGAATCCTTGAGTCAAATCTCGCAAGCTGATTGGTCGAGACAATTTCTCAGCATTCATGTGACTGAACATTCGTGTGCCGTGACGGAAGTGAGTAAACCCTAAATAAAATTAAGTTAAAAGTTCTAAAAACCACATTTCTTACACTTTGCATACGTGTAATTGTACATAGATGTAAATAACATGTAAGAAATGTGGTTTTTAGAACTTTTAACATAATTTAATACTGTACATACGTGTAATTGTACATAGATGTAAATACAGTATTAAAATTGGTAAAAGTTCTAAAAACACATTTGTTACACTTTATTTACATCGATGTATACGTATGTGTTTTGTTATTTATATTTTATTTATATTTTGTTTACATCTTATTACTTAATATTTATATTTTATTTACATCTTATGCATTGTTTTTGAATGTTTAATTGTTATTATAAGCATTTATAACGTTGAATATGTATTTATTGATATTATATACTCATATACATGTACATATACGTCAATCAGGGGGTTTGATCCTGCTTGCGGAAATTTGGTATTCACGTCGGGTCTCGACCCCTCATTAACCACGAAAAGTGAGGGATCCCTGTAAAATATATTTCTGCATATATTTATATAGTTTTCTGTCTTCTATATTTTCTAAACTGATACCAACTTACCATCCCGAATACCAATTTAATTCATTCATACTATTTTTTAAGCTATTCAGGGTGTACCACACCTCTGGCCAGTGTCAGCTAAGATAGGCTCCAGCTTCTCCGGGACCCTGACAGTAGGATTCTGCAGTTGCAGAAATGAGTGAGAGTAAAATGCAATTGAGTGAGAGTAAGTATTTTTTTAACATTTTAGGTTTTGCAGAATTTCTTAATATGAGCCGAATGCTTCATTACCTTCAATCACTTAATCCTAATTAGGAGTCGCTGGCATGGTAGTGTAGTGGTTAGCACGTCCACCTCACAGAAAGAAGGCGTAGGGTTCGATTCCCAGCCTGGGTGTTTCTGTGTGGAGTTTGCATGTTCTCCCCGTGCTTGCATGGATTTCCTCAGGGTACTCCGGTTTCCTCCGACAGTCCAAAAACATGCACAGGAGGCTGATTGGTTGTTCCAAATCGCTCCTTGGTGTGAGTGTGAATGGTTGTGTGGGTGTTAGCCCTGCGATGGCCTGGCGAGCTGCTCAGGGTGTACCCCACCCTCTCCCCAGAGACCACTGACGTAGGCGCCAGCCTCCGTGCGACCCTAATTAGGATTAAGTAGTTCAGAAAATGAATTATCATCATCATCATGAAATTAAGGTCCCAACATCAGAATATTTAATGTTGATGTTGTTTTTTTATTACAGGAACAGCAGAAATGGATTTCTAAATGCATCCTGAAGTACATTTTGTTCTATAATCTACAATTCCAATTATGACACATGTAGTGTTACCCAGATTGCTTGATTTGGTTCGATATGGAGAGTGGACCCAGGACGATGTGGTGGATTTGTTCATTGCGCTTTTGAAGCAACACCATAGCAGGGCAGTAAAGACTGATTTTGACACATGGATGGCAAAAATACTTTACCAAGTGGAAATTCATAGGATCAACAAAACAGATTTATGTAGCATTAATCAATGCCAGTTTGTGGATTCTCTTGAAAACAGAATTTCTGACTTTGTCAAAGAAACAAAAGAAAAAAGTCTTGACAAAATCCTTGAGGAAATTGAAGCAGAACAAGACATTGACCCGAATATTTTTAAACAAGTTCGAGACATTGTTTTGTCTGTCGATTCATCCACATCATGCCCTGATTCAACAAACCTGCAACATATAAAGAAGTCGTTACTGAGACTGTGTGAGGCAGTAGAATCTTGCCAAGGATGGAAACCAAGGTTGGCTCAGATGGTGAGCTGGTGCATTATGGTTCTTTCTAGTTCTAGCCAGTTGATCCAGGTTGGAACAGGAGAAGGAAAGTCATGCATCGTGGCCATGTTTGCTGCACATTGTGCTCTGACCGGAAAAACTGTCGACATTATCTCCAGTTCCCAAGTTCTTGCAGCGAGAGATACAAACGAGTGGCGTCGATTTTATGAAAAACTGGCAATCACTGTGGATTGCAATGCAAAGCAAGAAAACACCAAAGACCTGAAGAGTTGTTATGCATGTCAAGTGGTCTATGGTACGACGAAAGATTTCGCCGGAGACTGGTTGAGACAGATTTTCAAAAAAGAAAGCGTGAGACCTAATAGAAACTTTGAATACGTCATCGTAGATGAGGTGGACTCGCTGATGTTGGATAAAGGTCTTGAAGTTGTCTACTTAAACAGTGAGATGCCAGTCATGGAGCATCTGAATGTAATCTTGGCCACAATTTGGTTTGTTGTCAACCAGCATGAAGACCTGGATGAAGAAGAGACACTACGACTCATTCATTCCTTAATAACAGAAGATGGTTCGGATATACTGCCATCACTTAAATATTTCGGGCGTCCCACAGATCCAAAGTTGGAGACCAATGAATATCACATCCCAGGCTTTGAAGAACACATAAACGGAAGGTTAAAAACATGGATTGAAAATGCATTTCTCGCCAAAACAATGACGTTAGGACATGAATATATTTTGCATGAAGATGGTGTTGTTCCTGTTGATTACAGTTCAACAGGAGTTGTGCAAAATGACATGAAATGGGGAGATGGACTTCAGCAATTTCTGGAAATGAAGCACCGAACCAGGCTGACAAATATGTCCTTAATCACAAATTTTAAGTCCAATGTATGCCTGTTTAGGGGCTATGAACGGATTTATGGGCTCACAGGAACTTTGGGGAACAAAACCGAGCTTGAATTGGTGCAGAAACTGTATCCCGACATTAAAACCTGCAAAATCCCACCATTCAAACGCAGGAAACTTTACGAGAAGGATGGCCTTGTAATCAGTGATGAAAATAAGTGGGTACAAGCAATTTGTAACGTTGTCAATAAGGAAGTCAACCCCACAGTCTACCGAGGCTCAAGAGCAGTCCTGGTCATCTGTGAAACCATTCATCGAGCAGAAATTGTTCACGCTGCACTCTCAGAGACAGTTTCCAAAGAAAAACTGAAGCTGTACACCAACAATAACATGGACAATTCAAAGGTTACAGGTGAAAAGGTCACCGAAGGTTGTGTGATTGTTGCGACTAATCTGGCTGGACGTGGAACAGACCTCAAAGTCTGTGCTGAGGTAAATAATTCCGGTGGGCTGTTGGTGGTGCAGACATTCTTGCCCCTGAATATCCGTGTGGAGCAACAAGCCTTTGGTCGAACTGCACGCGAAGGAAATCCTGGTTCTGCCCAGCTCGTCATGTGTTCCGCTCACTTTTCCGAGTCAATCAAACTGGCAATGACGCTAAACCTGCCTCTTTCCGTGTTACTTACCTCTTTGCAGCATCTAAGACTGATGGTAGGTGTACTAGGATTTAGAGAGGATCAGTTTCAAGAGACCCTCAGGATTTGTCAGGAAGACCCTAATGAAAAGAATTGTGAAGCAATGGCGAAAGAACTCAGAGATTTGCTCGACATCAGAAAGCCTTGCAGTTTAGCTAACCTGGAGCTAGAAAAACAATCAAGAGATTTAATAGTGGAAATAAGATTGTCAACGTTTCTTGAAGATGACATCCCAAAAATCACCAAAAAGGAGACACTTTTTTCAGAGTATCTTAAATTATTGGACGAGATTCCGAAAGGGGGTTGGCACTATAAAGACACCGTGTCTTCACTTCATGAGTGCTGGGGTATGTGGCTTCTGATGAAGTTCAATGAGAACGAATCAACAGAAACATTAATAAGTCAGTTAAAGACAGACTTGCAAAGAGCCAAAACAACACTGGCCTGTAAACAGTCCCCATCCTCGATGATCTACTATTCCGTGAGGGCTGGAAACACACTCCGTAACAAAGGATCTTTTGCGGAGAGCATTGAGATGTACACAAAAGCCATTGAAAGCAATCCCTGTTGGTCTGCTATTGCTTTGTACAACCGTGCCTTGTCCATTCTGTCTCAAGGTAGCAGGGGACATATTGCTCAGGCATTGGCAGACCTGAAGAAGGCTGACGAGGCAGTAGAGTCCTACGTGAAAAAGTTGAGACTAACTTTATTTTTTGTAGAAACCTCAACCGATGGTCCGACTATGATGGCTGACACTTTGCATTCCAGGCAATTTAAAGCCAAACTCTTGGTACAGCAGTTGTTCAAATCAAATATCCAGGAAGCAATAAAAGTGCTGGAGAAAGCTGAAAGTCAAGGTTATGATGTAAGACTAAAAAAATCCAGTGTGGTATTTCTGTTGCGGATCCCTATTATTATAAGATCAATTGGATTTATTGAGGTGTGCCGAGAGATGTGTAACCTTGACTCATTGGGACTGGACACCATGTTCTCGGTAGAAACTGTTGATTCTTTTTTTAAACGTCTCATGAAAGTATTTCGTTAAAGCTTCTGCGGAAATGTGAGCAACAGAACAGTGAAGATCAATATCATTTTGGCATGAAGTAGGATTGAAGTGTACTTAACCCTTTACTTACCTTCCCTGAAAATCGCAGTGTGTTCCTGGAAGGATGTGAACACGCGGTGGTGACAGAGTATAACTTACCGTTTTGAAGTAATAACGCGATTATTTCACTTTAAATGATTCTTTAGGAAATATAATTTTTCCCACAGGGTAGGTAAGAGGTTCTAAAGGCTGAATTATTACCCAAATTCCCCCCAAAAATTTGACACTGTGTAAAATAGATATCAAAACAGAATGTAAAGATTTGAGAAACTCGTAAACTCATATTTCTGCAATGGCCTGGCAAGTTGTCCAGGGTGTACTCTGACTTCACCCAGAGTCAGCTAAGATAGACACCAGCCTTCCTGTGACCTGAACTAGGATTAAGTGATTCAGAAAATGAATGAATGAATCACGCATCTTAATAAAGTTGAGGCAGGGCAGCAAAAGGATGGAAAATGAAGTGGTACAAAAAAGAAACAGCTGGAGGAACTTTTTGTACGTCGGAAATCGGCAACAAGTTAGTGAACACACCTGGGTATAAAAGGAGAATCTGCACAGAGGTACCACAGTACGTAAATGTAAAATTTTGAAGGCCTTGAATATCTCGTCATCTACAGAACAGGACATCACCAAAAGATGTCGGGAATCAGGGGGATTCGGTGTGAACAAAACACAGGGCTGAAAATTAGCATTGGAAGCCTACGATCTCTGGGCCCCCTGGTGGCACTGCATTGAAAACAAGCAGGCTTGGCTCCCGAGTGGCGCATCGACAAGGTGCACAACTATTAACTCAGACATCACAGGTTCGAATTAATGCACAGCCGTCTGGGCTGGGAGTCCGCAGGAGCTAATTGGCTGAGCTCCCAAGAGAGGGTGGGATGGCAAAGTTTCACACTAATTTTGTTGGATCCAATTTCCATCCATTAGACATTCACATGATTTTTTTTTTTTTTTTTTTTTTACCATTCGGAAGCCATATTTGTCCTTTCTTGACAAAAACAAAGACATTCATGCATTTGTTTCATTATTGCATTTGTGTGCGTGTTCTGGTCTGCCAGAAATTAATGAATGGCTTGTTATCTTACATGTGTAGCTCTTCCAGTTTATATTCGCTAATCAATTATTATTTTTCCACCATATACACACACTATAATTCTTTAATTTTTCTACTTCCTAATATCATGGCAACTTTATGTATAGTATATATATTTATGTAATGCTTTTATGTTTTTATAATTTTTTTTAGTTAAGCAGTATACAACACTAATTGGAACCAAATGCAATGGTACCTCGAGATACAAAATTAATCCGTTCCAGAGTGGATTTCGTATCATGATTTTTTCGTATAATGAATCGTGTTTTACATGTAAATCGCCGAATTAGTTCCAAGCTCTACAAAAACACCACATTAAATTTTATAATAAGGGTAAAACCAGAATGAAATAAGAGCCAAATACATTTGAACCATTCAATATACCGAACCTAACCATTAATACCTGTAAATGAAGTAGATAATAGAACATAATGCAAAAAAAAAGGAAAAAAATAAAAGGAAAACGTGGAACCTTACCTTTCGAGTGAGACGATGTCTGAAAGCAAAAGTGGTGAGGAGGGAAAGAAAGTAATAAAAATGGCATAAAATAAATGGCAGGAAACATTAAATTGATTTACACTTAAAACACCAGATTCTTCTTTTCGTTTCCTTTTTTTGGCGGTGTATTACCGCCACCACCTGGACTGGAGAGGAAGAGCAGTGTTCCATTTCTTTCGTATGCTGAATAATTTTTTGTAAAATGAAGCGAAAAAACCTTTGCGTATCATTTTGTAAAATGAATTTTTTCCTGTACTGAAGCTTTCGTATCTCGAGGTTCCGCTGTACTTAATTCTGTGCACTGTTTTTCTACCTCATTTATCTTTTTTGCAATCTTACTGCAATTCAAATTTGACTTACCATTCAGATGACCTTTTCAGCTAATAAAAATGACACTACCGACGATCTGTACAATAGACTAACCCTTTTGTCTCTGTTGCATTTTAATGAATTCCTATAACTCATATCTATTTTCGACCAGTTTACATAATACTTAGATTTGAGAAAACTGAAGACTGAACCCTGACTGCTAATTTTCTTGCTTTGTTCACTCCATGGCCTTCATACTGTCTGCTTTGACCATTTAAATATGAAATCTTCCTTGAACAGGTTTAATTAGTATATGACACTTTACAGTATTTATATTGAGATGGGGAACTTTCATTTTTATATGTACGTAATATTGCAGACTGTTAATCCCATTTCATTCATTTTCAAAGCTGCTTATTATTAGCATAATATATATACACACACTTTTTTTGCAAACAAGATTAGAAAAAATAAATTCTTCCTGGCAGAGGTAATAATAAGTCAAAGCAAGTTAGCTTTGTTTACTTCCATTTTATTAGTACATTTTTTCAGTTGTTCTTAGCATTACACAGAATTAGCCACACAAGAAACTTGGATTGTATTTTGTTATATATATTTTTTGTTGTTGTTAATAATGTTATCTCCCCTTTTTACATTCTAATGCTAAAAAAGGTTACATATAAACTAACACACTGATGTCTAACCTGTGAGAACAGTGAGACAGTAACCTAATACAACAGGAAACACTGGAGGATTGAACATTAAAAAGGGTACGACTGAAGAAAAAAAAAAAAGTCAAATAAAAACAAGTTATAAAATGGAAGAACAATTACACAGCTCAGGCCCAAACACTGACTCGTCCACCACACCACCCCACCCCACCCCACCCACTCAAGAGTAAATAATATTCAACATTACCCTTTACTCTTTTTGGTAAAGCCTTTATCCAGCAATACATATAAGCAAATACCTGGAGCTATATTCCACTACTAGCAATAGATCATTCCTAAACATTTCATCAACTAATACATGTCTGCTCCTACTTACGACATTCACCTCACCAAAAACAAAACCTTAACCCAAACTCGTAATCCTTTTTACAGCACAAAGGGAAAAAGGAAGCAACAGGCGCTCGATTTACTTTTGACATAAAATCCAGGTGGAAATTTTTGACATTCAAAGCATACATTTGCAGATACATCAACTCACTTTTAACCTCCATTTAACAAACTTCACTCAAGCTAATCATAGGAAATCTCTACCCTCAAACACTAAACATATTTGGATTGTAATACATGTTTTGTTTGTAGCTATTCTACTGCTAATATTAATATATATATATTTTGGTGCTTTAGTTTTTTATTTCTGAGATCTTAATAGTTGTGTTCCATGTTGAGCCACAAAGAGAACGTTGCTAGCAATGGCAACATGTAAACAGGTTTAACACCAACAGATCAGGGTTGTTGGGTATTTTTTTTTCCTTTTAAGTGCCTGAATTATCCTTAAGATTAGAATTAAGGCAAATACAAGAGAACTGATCAAGTTTCCAAGCTACCATAGACGAGCTAAAACAGTACTGGAATCAGGTTTGGGTGGCTGCACACAACAAGCAGCTTTAAAAAAAAAATACACACAGCAAACAGCAAACAGTCAGTTAGATTCCCGGTCAAAACAACATAGAATGGTGTAATGATCTGGGGTGCATTTCCTGAAGTGTTCTTCACAGTAAGCCAATATTAAGAGTTGTATCTTAAGCTGTTCCTTAAACCTTAAGTTTCCCAAAGCATCATTTACTAAGTATAATTTCTGTAAGAGGAACTTTTGTAAGGTTGGTCTGAAATTTGAAACTGAAAAGTAAACAACTTCAGTAAGGTATACATTTCAAGTCTTTGTAAAACTTCTAAGAAGCACCATCATCAGGAAACGCACCCTGGGAGTTTTGGGGCAGTGCTGTGCTGATTTATCAATGCTTCAACAAACAGAGTGTTCCAAATGGGAAATCAAACTGCTGGTCTGATTTGTAAAGATATGGCTAGGTTTGTTTGCTACAGTTGGGAAAATGTAGTTAAGATAAAAGCCTCTGAAGGAACTAGTTAAAAGCTAATTTACTAACGTGTTCACACTGTATGCTGTTCGAATGCAAGCAGTTACTTTATTTCTCTATTGGATCAAAAATTGTGAGTTTTATTAGTAAAGTAAAGTGTGTCTAATTGAACACACAAATAACACAACAGCTGTTTCTACTTGCCTGAGGATTAGCTTTAAAAAGCTTAGCGCTTAAACTAGTTCAAATTCAACTTGTATGTATTCGGTGTTCTGTTTAAGTAACAGCAGTGTGGTGGCAGTGGATTTGCTGGAAGATCATCATTACAGAAACCATTGCTTTGTTAAGGGGGTTGGTATTCATTTTCAAGAGTGATAACGTGGATAAACTTGCTAAAGGCTCTCCCATACATAATATTAATATTAACGCCTGTCAAATATTTCCCATCGTTTTACTTGAAAAAAATTGTGCCTTTGTCCAAAATATTTTGTGCCCTAATTTGTAATATCAAACATTTTGTATTGGTATTTCTTTGACTTATTTTCCCAAGATTCAAACCTTTTATTTATTAAAGTTGTATTCATTCAAATCTAATTTGAAAATGGAGCACACAGATTTGCTAACACTACTTTCCTTATTCACCCATTTCATCTTCACCATACTAGCATGAAATTCCCACCAGGATAGGTTATATGTAAATTAGCATAAAATCTTTACGTGAAAAAGTCTTGATTTGCAGTTTAAAAAAAAAAAAAAAAAGGAAAGAAACCCCACTAGGATTAATTATATAAGCCAAAATGTTCACCAGAACAATATAAGCAAAGAAAATAACATTTATAAATCCTAACCACATGTGCAAAAACCTCATGGTAAACTACAGGTGATGGGCTTCGTGGTAGCCTGTAACTGGAAATCTGAAGGTACAGGCATAGCCCTTTTTCAGCTCATTAGTCGTTTATTTTAATAATAGTTGCGTATTTGCATAAAAAATCCTCTAGAAATAATTGAACTGAATGTCTAATCTTGGAACCAAAGGCGCCGACTGATTTAAAGAGCCTTAGATGTTGTTTTTCTGAGGTTACATTCATTTCAATGCACTTCCATAAAGCAGTGAAAGTTAAACTATTGAAATTCATCATTCATGTCAGATTTTTTAATGTCTGCATTTTGATTATATCTGAACTAAAGCGGTGATCACACACAGAGGTCAGACAGTGCAGCAACTATCACGAATGGTGATTCGAGGCTGTCGCTTTTTATTCTCAAAACGTTTTCAAATTTGTCTTGAATGTCGTGGCAGTGCATTTTGGTCGCCTGGCTTGTGAGGCAAAAAAAATTTCAAACATTTGAAATTTCCACGAATGTCGCAAGGCTCTGACAGATTAGTCTCAAACTCTTCTCAAACAGTCCGTACTTGTATTGAAAAGGTCACAAAGTTGTCATTTGGATCACAAATTATGCGTTTTTCGTTCGCAAGAAAAAGCGACAAGTTGGAGACTTCCACGGAGAAAGATTCAGACTTGGCAGTCGTTATGTTCCGTGTATTTTGTCATCATTCGTATTTTATTAGCATTTTGTTCGTGCTAATATCACGTGAATAGTTTGGGAACAACAACAAAAGAATAAAACGCAACTGACATACTATATGTGATTCGCACCCCCCCACCACCACCAAACATTCGCAAACCAATCGCAAAGTTGTTGTGTAACCTTCTTACGAGAAACGTATTTAAGCCACAAAATATTTGCTTGCAAGTGGAGTCGCAAAACGTCTTTACGTAAATTACAAATCTCGCAAAAAATAAATCTGGAGTTGCTTTTCTATCGCACCTCTAGTGCAGTCATCCCTAAGGATTTGGTTGGAATCCAAAAATTATTTAGAAATTATTTGAGTTAACGCTTAATATATTTGGGTTCTTAAATAAACACAAAAACTACAGATTGTAAACAACTATAAAGCTAAAAAAAAAAAAAAATTCACATTGCTGATTTTTGCTCTTGGGAAAATAATTTTTATTGACTATGAACTTAAAGTTTAATATTAAAAGGATAAACTGGGAAATGTTATCTCCACAGGGTATGTAAATAAAAATTTAGCTAGATTAATATGCAGAGGAAGTTAAGAGTGATGGCTGAATATGCTGCAGATTTATTCCCGTCTCATTCCGTGCACCCAAATCGGAGCTTGATTTAATGCAGTGCTTCTCAAATAGTGGGGCGCGCGCCCCTTGGGGAACATGTTTTTTTTTGCCATACTGTACTAGAATTAAGTGTAATTGCACCTCCACTACAGTAGGTGGCAGTGG
>JAQNCB010000011.1:11133318-11146332 GCA_030068295.1 Euristhmus nudiceps | reverse complement strand
AGACTGGGAAGAAATTTCATCTGTGCTGTATGTTTTGCATATAACACATTTGACAATAAACCTGTCTTGAGTCTTGATTTTCATTGTATTATTTTATTCTTAGCTTGATTACAATTGTGTGTTTCTCTGCACTGTTTGAGAACTTGAGATTTAAGCATTTCACTGCCAGCAATTGCTCATGTAATTCTTGCTAGTGACAAATAAACCCTTGAATCCCCAAAGAGATGTTTCCAGCCCTCCAATGTATATTTGGCATTATCTTCATCTTGATCTTTATTTCTATTTTTTTGCCATTTCATCACTGTCTTCATTTCTTTTAACATCAGACATGATATTTTTTTCTCTTTATTATCATATTGTCTATTTAAACGCATTTTTTTTACTCTGGGCGCTGCCATTTTGCTTTTTCTCTCACCTGATTCTAACACACTGTGATTGGTTAGTCATTTACGTGACCGCTTTCATGTTTGCGATCATCACGTGAATGACTAACCAATCACAGCGTGTTATGATCAGGTGATAGAAAAAGCAACACGGAGGCGACCATATTTAAAAAAGTCCCCTTAAATAGATGTAATTATGTTGCATTTTATTTGCGCTACAGTTAAAATTAATATTGAAATTGAGTTGTAGTTTGTCAGAATTAGCTTTATTTACTGCAATCTCAATTTTTATGGCTGTATGTATGACTGAAGGGTAATATCAACGATATTACGTTTGCATGAGATCAGATTTATGCGCGTATAAGCCGACCCCCTAATTTGATAAAAACAAATTTGAGTTTTAAAGTCAGCTTGTATACGAGTATATACGGTAAGTTTTTACACTCAAATTTTATGATGTGGAAATTCTTTGAATTGAGGTTTTAGGTTCGTTAAATACGTTATGGTTTACTTTTTCCATTTGAAAGACCGATAATGATGCTGCCTGTTCTAAGTGACCAAACTGCTGAACTATATTATGACCAGTTTCAGCGACCTCGCTAAAATCTTATGTTGTTCAAAATATACTGAAGGTTTATATGCACAACACTGTATGTTAAGACTGTAGGCCAAAAAAATAAAAAATAAAAAAGTGCTACTTTTATGTAAAGGCATTGGGACCAAATTTAATGCAAACATTATTGTTACAAAATTATATTAATAATATTATATTGTTCCTTGTAGAATTTACAGCATTTGTTTTCTAAAATCCTCTCGCATCCAATCAAATCTAGCAGTGCAAGTGAAACATCCGTACCTGAATCAATATTCAATCAAATCAGGACCTTGCTGATACCCAGCCCTGCTTACAAATTGCACCATAACTTTATTTTAAATAAATTACATCACTTGCTGACAGCATGTTTAACTCTTTCACATGTACCAGAGTATTCATACTATTCGGATAGAATCACAAAAACCACAGACTCTTTTATCTGACTAAAGTTGTGCTTACACGATACCGACCATGATCCTATCATATTCCGATCATATTCCCAAATTATTTTTATATCAGTCCGATGTTTCGGCCGATTTTCTTCTGATATACATATATCAATGTTCTTCAGTTGTTCCCAGATGTTAATCCAATGTTTCTTTTACTATCTATAACATAATGTCACTATGATTTGTTCTGCTATCTCCGATATTGTATTAAAAAACAAACAAAAAAACCGAGCAAATGCTTCCCAAATTTTATACCAATGTTACAATGATCACGGCCCATATTCTCAGATTTTTTCATTTGTTGTGTTCCAAAGCAGACAAAAAATGAAAAAAAAAATATGTCCCCAATTTTCCCCAAAATGTCCTCCGATGTAACATCGGAATATAATTGGGCCAAATCAGGATCATTGTCAGCGTCATGTCAACACACCTTAAGATGATTGACAGTGACTGGTTAGAGTTGGATACCTAAATAGTAGGTTAGTATTAGTAAGCCATGCATTTCATCAAAATAAAGATCAAATTTCATGTTACACAATACTTCCAAAACACTTATATAACCCAAATTGCACAAGTAACTTGTTCTGAATAAACACTGTCTCTTTAAACAACTAACCATTTTCCGTTTCTGTTCAGACTACATTGCTAACTATTGATGAAACCTAATAAACAAAATATAAACCGTCCTACTTTCAATTGCTCATTCAAGATTCTTCAAAACTGATCTAGATCTGTACAACTAATTGCAGTTGTGGCAAGCAAGAGCTCAGATATGCATGCAGCATTGGTGACCAACACCAACAAAGGGACAAATGGGAAAAGAGTGGGAGGACGAGTAAAAATAATGTGACTCAGTGAGAACGATGTAAGTAGGTATTGTGCTACCATCTGAAACTGGGCCAGAATACAAAGAAGCCTCTGCAAAGTCACCTCGATCCCAGTATGAACTAATCCTCCTGTCTGCAACTATTGTTTTTTTTATCACTTTAGAAATTATCTTACATTTTTTCTACTTTTTTGACTTGGGCATCTCATGCTTGCAGGACCAGAGGGCGGCAGGATAAACAGGTGTTGGGTTTGGACTTTACAAATCATCATTGTTGACAAAAAGAAGCCCTAAATCAAAAAATGGTTATATTAAAAGAAGGTAAATTCTTGAGGATTACGTCTATAAAACAGCTTTGTTGCTGCCTCGAAGAGGAAATTGCATCAGGACACAATGCTTGGAGGCAATTTCCGCACCAGAACCAACACTTATGTTGACTTGATATTCTACTTCGCAAAGTTTATTGAGCCAAAAAGTATTTGAGCAGTGCTTAAGATGATGGTAAAATCCCCAAGACGGAAAGAAAGATTGAAAATGCTGTTCCATATAATAAAGAAATAAAAATATTTCATTTTTGCTGACATCCGCTGCTGCAAAACAAAACCAATTTTATACAACTGGATTAAAATCATGACAAGCAACACATCCATGGGTTTTATTGTATAATATCTCTCGAGCGGAGTACTGCTACGATTTAAAAAAAAAAAAAGAAAAGAAAAAAAGGGAAACCTGCAGTAGTCAGAGTCCAGGGAGGGGTGATGGTGCCCAATGCAAACTACATGCACAATATGACCTGCCTGCAAGTCTAGAAGTCGCAGCTGCAAAAGCGCCATTGTTTACATACTTGCTTGTCTATCTTTCGCACATCTGGAAGGTTAAATCCGACATTCAATAGATGGCACATTACAGTCAAAACAACAAAACATTCCTGTTTCTCTAAATGGAATTACCGATGTTGTCATGAGCCCTCAAGTAATAAAATCTGGCCACATATATTCCATTCATTCATTCACTGAACTGCTTAATCCCATTAGGGTTGCGGAGAAGCTGGAGCCTGTTTCAGCCAACACTCGGCAAAGGCGAAATACACCCTGAACAGCTCGCCAGACAGAGATCGCAAGTTCGAAATCCGGTTTAATGCAGCCGTTCGTGGCCGGGAGTTCATGGGGGCTAATTAGCCTCGCTCAGACGGCATACACTCACTTCCCTGTCACTCACACCGATCGCTTGCCAATCATGGGACTCTGTGAGCTCATTCGTAAGAGGGAGCAGATCCCTGCTCCCTGGTTGGTGGTGGTTACATGAAAGGGAAGGCAATACCTCATGGGTGGGAATTGGTTACGACTAAATTAAGGAGAAAATGGGGGAAAATCCAAAAACAAAAAAACAAAGAAACTCGGCACAGAGATGCCCTCGTTGAGCCGAGAACTTGAATTCAGGACCCAGGCAAACACGACGTCACCATGCCACCAATATTTACTCTATTTATTTACTAAAGCTCGAGAGAGACAGAGAGAAACACTGCAAGGTATTTTCACCATGCAGCAAAAATCATGTAGTAAATAAACCATATGGGCACTGGTTATAATTACCCATGTACTCATCTTACGATATGTCACTCCTCATCCTGCTTCCTCTTAGTGTTCCAAAATGATAGTACGCTTATTGGCACTCCTTTCAAAAGTCATGAGCGTTCCAAATCTTTACGACCTTCATTATGACCTTTCGTGGTAATTCGAGGTCAAAGGTAACCGTCTCAGCTGAAAGTCCATGCATAGTTTCCAATTAGTGGTTCATAATGACGGCGTGTCAAAGTTATTTGCGCTTAAACTCCTACAACCTTGATGTTGACCTTTCAAGGTCACTCGGGAACAAAGGGGATTATGCCATTTATAAGGGTTCATATGATTCTATGGGCCAATGTCATTTTTTTTTTCTCCGATAGAACAATTTCATTTTACCATGGAGAAAATGTTTAACCTTGTTCGGACCTTTCTCAATAACCTTGACATTCAAAATCATATCTGGGACTCTGCTACGGCAGTGTCCCGTCGAAGTTTGGTGACAATCCTTGCATGGGTGTGGTCAGGATTCTGTTCACAGACAAAACAATCAGTGACTACAATAATAATCCAGATTGGTACATAAAACAGCCCTTTGGGGAAAAAAAACAGTCCTTTTGAATTTGAAGGGTGATGCACAATTCATCCTATTGCTCCACTCCTACTTTGAGCTTTCAACACCCTCTTCTGCTTTGAGTGGTCCCATAACAACCTAAAGATTCCTACTTCTCCAAAACAGTTCCCTTTCAAGTATCACCAATGCTTCCACTGGATAATCTCATGTGGATTAGTACCCAAGAACCGCTGCTGTATACATGGGTATACTGTAATGATTTGTAATCCCACTATTTTAGGTCATGCAGCAGAGGATTAGTTTCTTCTTTGAATCATCTCAGGGAGTGTTCTCGGTCCTCTTTACTTCTGGCTTATGAATTCGGCATCGAGATTTTTACTTGGTGAAAATCCGTCGAGTTTTGCCAATTTTCCAAGGAGTTCAAATTGAGGCGAGTAATAACATCAACTTTCAGTCAGTGTGACATCACAGGTATACAAATAACTGTTACAGGTGTTTTGTTTATGTATTAAAGCAGGATATCACCAAGTTCGAAGCCGATCCGAGATCCCGCGGGTTCTGTACTGGGCACCGCCATGACGGTGATGTCATCTGGATTAAAATTCATGAAAATACCATCAACCACTTCTGGTTGAAATGACTGTTTAAACATGAAACGAAGTTAAAATTATATAAAAATATGCTTGGAAAAGATGTTATAAAGGCATATCACTATCAAAAATCAATATTCCCATACTTTTGATGCTATGAACTTTGCTACTGCAGCTTATTATATGTAAATATTTGACAAGCAGTTCACAATGCATTTACATTCAAATGAAGGGCTCATTTATTGCCCCATTATCATCTATATCTCGGTTATTCCTTGACCAATTTAGAAAAATGAGCTATAAAATTTTAGCATTTCCCTTGTTCGACCACCCTAGATTAAAAAAGTATATTTGAATTAAATTTTTTAAATGTCCAAGTGCCTACTTCAGCTCTTGAGAAGATAAGGCCTCAAAAAAAATAAATAAAATTAAAAAAAATAAAATAAAAAAATAAAAATAAAAAAAACCTTTGTTTCCAGTCACCCGACCGACTCACTTTTTTCCCGCCGACTCTAAAGTTTTTGTAACCCAGTGGTTATTTAATAACAGACCGTTATTGTTATTCAGTGTCAATAGGTACACTGTCTCGTTAAGAGTCTCAATCGGGAAAGTTCGTGGGTTGCACCGCGGGCGGAGCACGGAGGGGGTGGGGAGGTCGGGTGCGCACACTCTTAAATCTCCGCGTCTGTGAGGGGGCTTTGAAAAAAAAAAAAAAATTTTACCGACCTACCTACCCATTTTCAAATTATCAAATTATTCTGCAATATTACCGGAAACAAAGGGTTTTTTTGGCCTAAATAACTAAGTCTGAGGCAAAAGCAGGAAAGGTTAATACCAAGTTTTCTTTTTTAACGCTTTTCACCAGCTGATGTTTGCATTTATTTGTATCACGTGTATTGTTAGTCCCCTGTCATATATTAATGATTTGCATAACTTATGCCAGTGGATGACAAATTTCTATAAAATGCTACATACGCTGAACGATCAATGTTATTCCAGTTTTGAACGCGTACATATCTTATTAGCAACTTATCCAGAACCCATGAAAAGCTTAGTTATAATCAAATTTATCTCCAAATTACAGTGACGCATGTAGACGTATCTGACGTGACCACAGAACGTTTACTGAACATCTTTCTAACCTACAGCTGGCGTATTATGGGCTTACTGGCCGCATTTAGGGCGATTTGTATATAAAATGGAGTTAAAAAAGGAACCAGTCGGTACTCCTCAAGACTTTATTGGGAGCAGATGTCTATGTCACCTGAGAGACAAAGGATCTGGCGAGGCTGCGGTGAGAATACCTACGAGCTCTCCTCCAACATCAGCATGACGGCACTGATTTCTTCAGCATGATGGTGATGTTGATACTGCGAGGTCTAGTGTGGATCTGATATGAATCCTTTTATAGGCTACACGGGGATACACCGCTGCATTAGTTAGACTATTGTTGGTGGTAAACTGTAAACACTGCCAACATGCTAGGCATTTGTTTGTACAAGTTATAAGTAGGTTCAAAGTACGGTAGACATGAAATTCAACTTATGAGTAACTTAAAATTAACACCTGTGAACAATCACATAACTTACAACGTATGGCCAGAGTACATGGAACGTTATGAGCCATGCGCTAGCATACGTCGAAAATTTTACACATGCACAAATTTTTACAACCTTTCCGTACTTTGAATTATACCAACATGCAGTTAACTTGCCCATAACTTATTCGACGTACGCCAGTGTATTCACCAAATTTCTCATAATTCGGCATAGGCTGGGTAAATCGTCAATGTGTGAAGGGGGCCTTAGCTTAATTATCCATTTAATGAGTTCATGTTCCGTGCTGGTTTGCATTACAAACGTTTATCCGCCTACCCAAGTTAGACAATTTTTTTTTATTCTGTGAAAGTCTGAGTGGAGGTGTGTGAGCCATTTTTTTTCAGGTTTCAGTTTCTTGATGAATTTTTTTTTATTATTGCTGCATATCTTGATGCAAATCAGTGCTACATATCAGCCAATCAGCATCAATTCAGGCACAGACACATGCTACATCCTGATGCACATGCATCTTCATTTTCTGACAAAACTGATTAACATTTAGAATAAAGACTGAGTGCCAAAATACATTACAGTAATATAGTGATGATATCTTCCAGTAATGTTGAGATATCTCACAGTGAAATATGATATAGACCGCACTCCACATGACTCATCTGGCAATAAAACACAGACACAATGGCACTGATGAGAGGCAGTACTCAGAGAGTCCCGACTGACACACTGCTCCTTTCGCAACCTTCATTATAATCGATTCCAAGGTTCCCCTTGCCGAGAAGCTTTTTTTAGCATCAATATATAGTTTTAAAGTAAGCAAAATATTGGTGCCTTGCTCAATTTTTGAGACTGGTATGTGAAAACTATCATGACCTACAAAGTGCAAATTACAGACTTTCGATTTTAAACAGTATGTGTTTTAAATGTTCTGCTGCTGGCCATCTCATGCACTGATGTAAGTTATCTGTCTAGAGAGGAAGAGGGTAACGGTGTTTGGAGCGAGTATCCTTCATAAGGCCAAAAAAAAAAAAAAACTTTGTTTCCGGTCACCCGACCGACTCAGTTTTTTTCCCGCCAACTCTAACGTTTTTTCATGTGTTTTTGTAACCCAGTGGTTATTTAATAACAGACTGTTATTCAGTGTCAATAGGTACACTGTCTCTTTAAGAAACTCAAGCGGGAAAGTTCACTTGACGGTGCTGAGAGAGAAGAAGGGGGTGGGCGCACTCCATCTCCGCATCTGTGAGGGGCTTTGGGGGGGAAAAAAACAAACAAACAAACAAAAAAAACCTTTTTCCGACCAAAAATTATTCTGCGATGTTACTGGAAACAAAGGTATTTTTTTGGCCTAATGAAGTGCTACCTCAGATTGCCTTACATTCATTTTCTTCTTTTTAGGACATCAAATAACTTAATTTCTTAATCAATCCAGCATTTTATATCACGACCGATGTTCTTTCCGAGAGTTTCCCCCCCAACTACACAAAATATTTCGAATATACTTATACTTATGACAACCTCTAGCACAACAATACTGTCTGCATAAATAGCTCTCTGGGGAAAACTGCCAACATTCATTTCAATTAAATGCAAAAGAATTAAAAAAAAAAAAAAAAAAAAAAAAAAAAAGATGTCAAAATGATATGAAATTCAGACAGAATGAGTGAGTCAGGATCAGTTTTTGGTGCACAGCTAGCACAGATCGTAAGGGCTGCCGCTTTCAATTGCCTTACAACATACAGTACCTTTTAATTCTGCACAGTAGACAATCTGCCAAAATGAGACTCACCAGGAAGTTGCCCCAACCTGGTTTCTCCATTAAAACACCCCATGAAAAGGAAATGAAAAATTGAATTTAAAAAAATATATATTTTTTAAATGGGTATCAGATCAGTACTGACAGGTATTGGAGGTATTGGTATCAGTAAATAAAAATACCCCTGCATCAGAAAGCAGTGTCAAGTGCACCCACCCAGAATATAGATAGAAAAACAAGAGTGCCTCTGTCCACCCAGCACTATAAATGGGTACCAGTAAAAATTATATAAATTAAAATTTAGTTCCTGACAACACACTCAGGGATCACTCATGATCAGACACAATGAAACTATGGTTATGTGTATGGGATTGCATTTTTTATTTCTCATTTTTTACATGTTAAACAATGACTGTGGACAAAACCGCAGATAAGAGCCAATGATAGCATGTGGGTCGGCATTGTGCCCGAGATTTAATGGGAAGCCAAATTGTCTTTTAAACACTTTAATACAAAGTTTTATCATTATTTTTTCATATTTCCCCCTTTATTCAGTCATGATCGATCCCTGTCCAACAGACAACCCTACCCAATCCCCAACAACCAGGCAGGGCAAAAGCGATCAATTACTTCCTGTAAGGTCCTTGAATCCAGCCAAATGGATATTTCTCAAACTGCAGCTAAAGGCATCAGAACACACTTGCGGTAAAGTGCTATCCACCCACTTCAACATGCATGAACCCTCAAGCACCCATGATTGGTTGATGTCACTTGTGATTGACAGGAGTGAGAGTATTCCATTCCTCCATCTACCCCTGACAGCTTGGCCAATTAAGCTCCCTTGGGTTCCTGGCTTTGTGCGGTACAATTTTTACCCCTATTAATTCCTATTTTAGTGAACAGGAAAGGAACCCATATCTATACATCACGTCTAGACACGTGTCTAATCACGATGGGAGATCACTTTTACCTAACTCGCAAAGAACTGAGAAAATCTTAATTGAAACGTTGGTTGTTGCTTTGTCATGAAAATTACAGCCGTCTTGTGCGTGTTCAAGGAAAATAAACAGTGGTCTTGCTTTCTGATTGCTAATGTGAACACGGCTTCAGGCGTCATCCCCACAGTGATACATTACTGTAGTGTACAGCAATATCCTCAAATGTACATAAGAAATATAATCATGAGATCAACATTAAGGTTGCATTAAACCTCCTGGGGGGAAAAAAAAAAACAACAAAAAAAAAACCTAGGCAGCTTCATAAAGTCATGATTTCAAACAGCTATTGTCTCCACCCAAGCAGAGTAAAGATGTCCAGTGGTGTGTGTTTAAAGCCTCCTGTGTGTTCCCTGATCAGGATTGTGGAGGTGTTACTTGATAAGCCTGGCACTGTCCAAAAATTCTGTATTACACCACCAAAGAAAAATAAAACATTGTGCATTTGAACGCTGCATGACTCATTACATGGTGCAGTTTCAGCCACAGCTCCCAACCTTACACTCTTACACCGCGCGTGTGTGTGTGTGTGTGTGTGTGTGTGTGTGTGTGTCTGTGAGTGTAAGTGTGAGAGAGAGAGAGAGACAGACAGACAGACAGACAGACAGACAGTGTTTACACATTTTTCACACTGATAATTAGATTTTAGAACAACTTGTGTGCTTGAATTTCTCTTAAGAAGCACTGAAGCTTATCCTTGAAATCCACCTCTGTTTGACATTCACACACACACAGTCTAGACACACGTAAACAGTACTAGACTGTGTCATTCGTACACAGAAACCTTCGACAATAAGAACAAAAACAACATTTCGACCCAAACAGTGCTAATCTCAAACTGCATGCTAACTGATAAAAGTATTAATAGCATTAGCATTACATATTAGTAACTACAATACAGTATGCTTTACAAAACTGCTTGTTTGGTCGCCTGGGTCAGTTTGAAGTCACAAAAATGGAAGTGTAACATTTTTAAGACATCATGAGTGACATGTTTACTACAATGGACTATTATGAATGCAAACATTGTTCTTTAAAAATGTATTTTACCATGTTTTGTGTCCAAATTTGAAAATTCAAAGCGTTTAGAAAGCCCTCAGGATGTCTTGTCGTCACCAAGTTTAAATACCAAGCATACCGACATGTTAAATTATTGCTAGTTAACACGCTACAGCTTTTATATGACAGAAACCGGATGCTTCTTTGTTTTGTTTTATGACAGAGAGGACAGAATTGCTTGTAGTGACGTAAGCAGCTGTTAACGGACCACCACATGTGCGCGTGCATGTCAACACCAGGCTTCTGGAATATATTCAGTCATTTTGAAAATAAAATACCAAAATACATGTTTATGAGAGGTGATGTTCGCAGTTTTTTCTTTGTGTTTTAGAGTTAGATTTGTAGTAGCCACGTGAGGGCTGTAAAACGACTGTGTTTAATGCTTACACGATAATGAAATGGAATCACACCTAAACTGCCGTATTTAGTTCTTAATTGTCGTAAATTACTACTATATAACAAACATATTCTATTTTATTCCTTTTTTATTTTAACCATATTTTGTTTGATTTTTTTTTTTTACTCAAGCTTATAAAAAGCTTTTTTTTCGTGTCTGAGTAAAAAAAAGTTGAATATATTACAAACTTACCCTTCAGGACAACTCAAATGATATTTTTCAGAGTTAAATGTGTAAAACACAACAACTCTGAGCTCCCTCCCTTTGCAGGTTTTTTTTTTTAATTTTCCTCCACTTTTGTCCTTGGTCTCGTCTCCAGTATTCTCTTCCACGCTCACTTTTCGTCCGTCTTTGTGAATTTAGCTTGCCGTTCGTCCCCCTTTTGCAGAACCACTCTGTTGTTTTGCTCTTTCTGGAGTAGCCTGCACAAAATATGGAGCCGTCAATCAAACATGAGGACCAAATAAGTTTCAGCAAAAGAAGGGGGGGGAATGGTTGTATAGTCGTGCACTAAATCTGGTCAGGGCTAATATTCTGAAAGGATAACGACAAAACAATAAAATATATTCTATAATTATATAATAATAATACCAGTTTTTATCAATATGCTGATAAATATTGGTGTAATAACGTTATATATATAATACTCCCCCCTCCTTTTATTCCTCTAATGGTACGGTCCAAATATTCAAGTAGCAAGTGGAACAAAACGCGCTCACATTCCAAGGTTCTGATTACAGCTGTGTGTGAGGAGCACTGACTGCTCTATAAACTATAGATATACATTTGTCAGAACTTTCCCTGAAGGAAGGAAAGGAAGAAGACTAGTTGTCAGTAATTGAACATTTCCCATCCCACACATTGAGGCAGTCAGTGTGCTCGATTTAGGGTGTGTAGTAATAATACACTATAGTAGAAAACTGACAGTGATGACGTCATGAATAAAAAACACACTGTAGTAAAGATTTAGTTGCCTGACATGTGTACGGCTTGGTTCTAAACCCTCGAAGCTGAAACCGTCATGTTACCTACCCTCTGTCTCTCATTTGCTCAATCGCTTCATCCTATTATGGTGGCAAGGTGGCCGGAGCCTATCTCAGCCGGCATGGGGCGAAGGTCTGGGTACACCCTGTACAGCTTGCCGGACCATCGCAGTGCATCACACTCGCACCTAATGGCAATTTGGAACAGCCATTGAGCTGAACGTGCACGACTGTAGAAGGAAACCAGAGTACCTGGAGGAGAAGCACGGGAAGAACATGCAAACTCCATAAGGAAACGCCCTCGCCGAGTCCGGGAATTGATCCCAGGACCTTCTTGCTCTGACACGGATGTGCCACCCACCCTCATCTCAAATAATTAACAGTTATTTGCTAACACGCATTCATTTTCTGAACCTCTTAATCCTAATTAAGGTTGCCGGGAGGCTGGTGCCCATCTCAGCCAATTCTGGGTGAGGGTAGAGTACACCCTGGACAGCTCGCCTGGCCATCGCAGGGCAGAAACACGCTGACGGCTATGCAGCTACTCTTGGCGAAAGTCAGCAATGGTTCAGAAATTTAAAGAATTTGCATGCTAGAACCTTATCAGTGCCAGTGCTCGGCTCAGGGGCGACTGGCCTTCTTGATTATGGAAGTCAACACCCCCAAGACCTGACATTAATGTTGTTTGTTTCACGACTGATAATGGAGAGAAGCAAAGTAAATACACCCTGAAGTGTCAACATAATGCCACTTGGTGCATGCAAAATAATAATAATAATAATAATAATAATAATAATAATAATGATGATAATAATAATAATAATAATCATTATATATCACAATTGGGCTTCTGTTCCCAAAACCATATGTTTGTTCAAGAGAGATTGTGTTCAGGTTTGAGGTTGCAGGATAAAACCAAAGATGTGGACTATGAGGGGAATACAAAGAAAGATCGAGGTCCAAAAGTGCCACAACACTGAGGAAAAGTAGGCTACGACATTATTTATAAAGCAAGAGGGAAAGTTTGTTCCTTACTTTCCTAATTTGCTGGTTTATGGGCTTTTTTCACATTTACACTATGTAGTAAACATAGTATGTGAGCTATACTCATTAGGGTCATGGGGAGGCTGGCGCCCATCCCAGCCAACTCTGGGCGAGGGCAGAGTACACCCTGGACAGCTCTCCGGGCCATCGCAGGGCAGAAACACGCTGACAGCTTTGCAGCCTACTCTTGCTGAACATCAGCAATGGTTCTTTTACATCCCTCACACCATAGACAGTGAGAGACATGG
>JAQNCB010000011.1:10910799-10922036 GCA_030068295.1 Euristhmus nudiceps | reverse complement strand
ATGTTTAATTGTTATTATAAACATTTATAGCGTTGAATATGTATTTATTGATATTATATACACATATACATGTACGTCAGTCAGGGGGGGGGGGTCGATCCTACTTTGCGGAAATTCAGTTTTCGCGGGGGTCTTGACCCCAATTAACCGTAAAAAGTGAGGGATCACTGTAGACACATTTACTTTCTGTTTCTGCGCCCATTACTGCAAATACGGCATTTCGTCCGGTTTACCAGTAATCATCTACCAGTTACACAGACTGCCTCTCATCATTCTCCATTAAGCTGCTTTCCTCTATCTATCCACTACTCACCTCTTTATCTTTCACTCTCCTTGTACCTGCCTCTCTCTCTCTCTCATTCCGCAAAGGAAAGCAAATAACCCAATTATCTCAGGAAATGCTGTGCAATTTAGCTCTGCTCTGACTTTGTTCTGGGGTGCCATTTGCAGTGCTTTAAGCTGATATAAAAGCTTCTCTTGCTTTTAAAGACCTGAGTATCTTATAAATAGGGATGTTAGAGGGGGAAAAACAATTGCTCGCCGCACATTCTCCTAATCTATCCGCTGCTGGAATCAAATGGTGATGCACATTTGTCGACGAGAAAATTCTCAGGGAAATATACATTATATCATCCGATGAATTCTACGTACATGACGGAAAGTTCAAATAAGCTCCGAGCTGCAGAACATGGACGCATTACCAGGAAAATGAGATCAAATGTGCTGATCTGATGAAGCTTGGCTGCTGTTTGAACAGTGGAGTGTAATTAGTTAGTCATTACTTGCCCAAATGAGGTGTGGAAAGCTGTTAACAGAACGACAAGGTCCAACAAATTCTTCCCTCCTTCATACTGCACCATATTATCATCAAATACCGACGCTGCATAGCCATAAATAGCACGGAAACAAACTCTGTATTCATGACAGCCTCTCGTATGGCTGGATGTAATGTTTAATCGATTCTATACAAAGCGTTTAGCTGGAACAAGTTGGTTTAGGGATTGCGTCCACAATCCGAAATTCCTTTTATGCATGTCTTCGTTTTAGGCAGCAAAGTAACAAAATTGTTTCCGTACCCACTGTATGGCAAGATATGAATTTTTTAATCAAATCGCACAGCCCTAGTTGTGGTGTGATGTGATATGGCTACAAAATCTCAAGATCTGAGGTTTACGAAACCTAGTTAGCTAGCGCAATTCGCGCTGTGCAACTTTAGCCAACCGTGATGGAAACCATGTTTTAGTACAGTGATCCCGCACTTTTCGTGGTTAATGAACCCCCTCGAAGACCGAATTTCCGCAAAATAGGATCGATCCCCCCGACTGACGTATACGTACATTTATAAGTGTATATAATATCAATAAATACTTATTCAATGCTATAAATGCTTATAAAAACAATTAAACATTCAAAAACAACACATAAGATGTAAATAAAATATAAATAAAATATAAATAAAATATAAATAATATAAAATACATACGTGTAATTGTACATAGATGTAAATAAAGTGTAAGAAATGCTGTTATTTCAGTGCCGAGTCCCAAACCAGATTCGGTAGTGCCCTTGACGCTGTTCCCTTCACTATTTCCCCATTTAATAGTGAAAGAGTGAAGGGAAAGGCCGCTAGTTCACTACTGACTTTGTTTGAGACGCGGCCTCTGATATCTTGCAAGCTTGATTCGAGACGAATTTCCCGCCGATTCCAAGTCAGTAGCGACCCCCTGTGGCGTTTTCATGTACTTTTTTTTCCATATTTGTTTACTTTTATTTTCTATGAATATCTTTTTTTAAAAGCAATGATGCACTGCAGCCGCAGAACCTGAAGCACATTATAGCGAGGGATCACTGTATTTTCCTGTCTTTTTAAAATTATTTATTTATATATTTAAATTTTCACTGTTTTTCTCCCCCAATTTTAGTCGTATCCAATTTCCACCCGTCAAGTCCTGCCTTCCTATGACATATGACCACCCATCAGGGAGTGGTGCAAGCATACACGTGCCCCCTTCCGTGACAAGCAATGCTGCCACCTGCATCTTTATAAACTGCTGCGCATGCGCATTTGAAGGCAGCCTAACACACGTTATCCGCCTCTTTTTTGTACGAATGAGCTCACAGACGCCTATTGATTGACTGGTGATCACTGTGAGTGGCAGGAGAACATATGCCATCTCGCCCTCCTGAGAGAGCCCTGCCGATTAGCTCCCATGGACTCCTGGTCACGGATGGCTGCAGCGTCAACCTGGAATTCGAACTTGCGATCCCCAGGATCATAGTCACGCAACACTTGTCAATGTGCCACTCAGGAGCCCAGTATTTTCCTTCTTTAATAAATAGAAATTATGACGAATGAATAAAAGTCTATGTCAGTACAGTTGAACCTCGAGATACGAAAGCTTCAGTACACGAAAATTTCATTTTACAAAACGATATGCACATTTTTTTCGCTTCATATTATGAAAAATTATTCAGCATACGAAAGAATCGAAACTGTTCACATTTTTAAATTCCCACCATAACTTAATAAGCCCCTGCTGCCCGATTGGTCGAATCTTTCCGATCATGCTCAGTACCATGACCCTGCTGTCCTATTGGTCAGAATCTTTCCCATCATGCTCAGTACCATGACCCTGCTGTCCTATTGGTCAGAATCTTTCCCATCATGCTCAGTACCATGACCCTGCTCTCCTATTGGTCAGAATCTTTCCCATCATGCTCAGTACCATGACCCTGCTCTCCTATTGGCCGAATCTTTCTCATCAATCATCAGTTGCGTTTTTGTTGGTATCCTGCTAGGACATTTTGTTTCAGCATTCGCTATTTTTCAGTCCGATCCGAAAAAACATAGAGCGGAAGAAGAATCCGATGAAAAATAGAAACTGAAAAAAGAAAAATGAATTTTAAGTGTAAATAAATTTAAATGATAATGTTTCCTTTTTTGCCGTTTGCCCTCCTCCTCTGCCGCCACGTTTGCCTTCGGACATCACCTCACGCGAAAGGTAAGGTTCCACATTTTCCCTGGTTTTTTTTTTTTTTTTTTTTTATTCTATTATCTACTTCATTTACAGGTAGTAACGGTTAGGTTAGGTATACTGAATGATTCAAATGTATTTGGTTCTTATTTCATTCTGGTTTTACCCTTATTATAAAATTTAATGTGGTGTTTTTGTAGAGCTTGGAACGAATTACGCAATTTACATGTAAAAACGCGATTCACTATACGAAAAAAATCATGATACGAAAACCACTCCGGAACGGATTAATTTCGCATCTCGTGGTTCCACTGTATAACAGTTCTGTCCTACAGACTCAAGAAATGTAGAAAATGAATCAAAAAGTTGTGAAAATCAAGAACCTGGTCTTGAAGTATTTTTAGTTGCTAACGAAACAACTCAGGTGAAAGCAGGGACTGATGAAGTCCAACATCCCAGAAACGCCGTTTGAGTTGGTTGAGGCTGATGGTAATAACATATAACATGGGTTCATAAACCGAATTCAGAAGTTAGAATTGTAAATAAAATCTTAATGTATTGGTCATTCGGAGTAACTGAAGAATGTAAAATTGGGAAATAGCTAAAATAAATAAATAAATAAATAAATATCGCCAAAACAATTGCCACTGCATTTGAGAAAGACAGACCAGAGTGGAATGATGGATTGAATGTATAATAAGCTTGACAGTTTTCAATTGTTGTTAGTTATTTGATACTTTATTTGGGCCAATGTATTACTGTAGCCTCCCGTTCTAATATTGCGCATGGACCCCACTCCTGTCCGAATGGAGCACACTTTTCGACGTGTTCGAGACTTCGCTTTAAATCATTCTGTACAAAACACTGATACAGCCCTTTTTTCTGCTGTGCTTCGGGCACTTTCTGTTGAAAATAGTTCAGCTTCTGGAAAACTGCCGAGCCTGTCAATGTCACTTCTCGCTCACCAACCAATCAATATCCAGACTTGCAATGTTAACACTGGCGGAGCAGAACCTGACAGCTTAGTTTATTTACATTTTATCTCATACACCCAGACACTTCTTGGACCAGGCAGCTTGTAGTTATTGATTCAATTATGAATGCTGTATTATATCAAGCAGTACTTGAAGATGATGTGAGACCATCTGTCCAAAAGTTGAGGTTGAACTAGAGGTGGACCTTTCAACAGGATGATCATCCTAAGTGCACGAGGAAATCCATCAAGGAATGGCTTGAAATAAGAAATTGCGTTTGAGGCGGTGGGTTGGAGGGGGGTGGGGTTCAAAAAGGAAGTACGTACAAGCAAAGCATCAAACAGATTGCATCAGAAGAATGCATCCATTGTGATGGATCCAAAATTAAGCCGTCACAAGGAGTGAATGAAGTGGAAACCGTTTGCAGTAAAAGCCTACCGTGTTAACCTTTTAAGAATTACAGCCATTTATTTATTTATTGGTTTGCCAAGCTTTTACTCTAACCACCGCCAGCTGCTAGTTGTTTGAGGGCCTTTATGCCTTCAGTTTGCTTTTATGTTTTTGAAAAACTTGTTCAGATGAGTTGACTGATGTGGTCTTTTAATGGACATTTCCATTTAGTTACCTTAAGAAGCTCTTGAGCAGGAGGTCGTGGGTTCGAATCTCAGTGAGACCCCCACTGTGCTAAGACCCCTGGGCAAGGTCTGAACCACAAGTGTACCTCTGTGTACCACCCAGCAGTATAAATGGGTGCCAGTAAAAATACTGGGAAGGTAACCTGTGATGGACCAGCGTCCCATCCAGGAGGAGTTGAACTCCTAGTCGCTTCACGCTACAGAAACCAGGGATAAACACCGGCACTGATGAGCCTCTAGGCTCGGGTGTAAAAGCCCACAGACCTTACCTTACCTTACCTTGCATGGGTTCCCTCCTGGTACTCGGCTTTCTTCCCACAGTCCACAGACATGAACATTAGCCCCAAATGGGTTCTTCAGTTGTAAAAACCTATGCATCCTAGATATGAGTGTGAGTGTGAGATTGTGCATGTAGCCCTGAAATGGTCTGGTGAGTTGTTCATGGTGTATCTCGCTTTCGCTCAGTGTCGGCTGAGATAGGCTCCAGCCTCTCCACGACTCTAATAGGAGTAAGCGGTTCAGCAAATCAGTGAGTAAGTGAAGTATAATACTGTAAAATATGCTATATTGTATGTATTGTACTATAATGTAGTTTACTGTTGTATAATATAATAATATAGATGTAAACAGTAAAACCAGAATGGAGTATAATATAATACTTTAAACTTATTATGTATTTTTACCGTTGGATTATATTATAAAAGTGTTTCGTGAGGGGTAGTGAGGGGTGCTGTTTGTTTCGAACAGTACTTTAGAAGAAAGAGTTGTTGAATAAAGGTTAATGATTTGCTTTGTAAAAAACAAGCAAGCGAGTGTGTTTTAGGGATTTCTCAGGAATATGATGCATGCAAGAGTGACACCCAGTGTTCCTTTTGTTCATCATCAGTGCTACATTCAGGCAGGATACCCAAAACCGCACCTTACAGTGCAACAGCACAAAAATAAAAGTGTATAGAATCAAATGTATCCATCATGCATTGATTACATGACTATAGAATATCTGTCTTGCATATTGCCTTCAGTAGCAAATAGGGTTGAGGCAACAAGTGCATATTTGATTATTTGAATACAGTATTGCCCTGTGGTGCTTTATTTAAAAAAATAACTGTAAGAGCTCTTACTTCTTTTCACATTATTATAAGAAATTGCTCCGTGACCTAACTCTAAAAGTTAGCTAATAAGCATACAGTTTAAACACACGTCTGTGAAGATTCTCAGTCATCCAGGCCATAGTATACAAGGCATGTGGTTTCCTTCAGTCAACTGGACTGAAAATTTGGTTGAAGATGTTTCACTATCTATCCAGGGAGAGGGAGCTTCTTCAGTTCTAAAAACTCATGCAGGCAACCAGAATTTACACTCTGTGGTTCAGGACTCACCCTTCCTAAGATGTGTTAGTTTCACCTAGGACAGGGTCGTTACAGAGTCGTAAGGGTCTCTGTCTCTGAACAAAGCAGATGCATGAGTTTTTAGAACTGAAGAAGCTCCCTGGATAGGTAGCGAAACGTTTTCAACCAAATTTCTAGTCCAGTTGACTGAAGGAAACCACACGCCTTGGATATAAACACACATTGTATAATTACATGTTATATTGGATATCATGCTGGATTTAATGGTTTGGAATTAAATCACTAATAAACTAAACAGTGTCAGTCTGACGCACCATCTCCGAGCTGTAACACCTATTAGAACATAATTATACATCCCGACAATCTAATTTAGGGCAGGCACGGTGGCGTAGTGGTTAGCACGTCCACCCGACAGCAATTAGGTAAAAAAAAAAAAAAAAAAAGCCGTTACTTCGCGATCTCCCAGACAGAAGCCCAACCATCTAATAAAACTCAACACCAGGTGGCAATCTTTTAACAACTCAGCTCCTCTCTTTACCTGGGAGTCTAAGCCATACAGTATCAGATCTGATCCGGATCCTTGGCCTCGGGTGCCTTGATGCTATGTGGATTTATTTTGAATACCCTGTGATTGGCACAGAAGTCCAATAAAAAATAAAAATCGCTCATGTTCAAATCAGGCAGGCTGTTCCGCCCAATCGTTCCCCTCCAATTTTCACTGTCTTTGCTCACATGAGCATTAAAATTCCCTCAAGTTCTGATTCTGTAAATAATAATAATAATAATAATAATAATAATACACATTTAATACTTTTTATTTAATACTTTTATTTAAAAGTGCCTTTCAAAACACCAAAGTAAATAAAAAAATATGCTGATTAAGGTTGATTATAAGTGTTGCAGGTGCAATAGTACAGGGTGCATGGGCATGGGTGTCCCTGCGTAAATTGTTGGGGGGGGGGGCGGTATCTCACAAACTTGTGAACACTGGAGAATTTATTTATTCCAAAGATTCCTCAGAAATTTTCTAACTTTTATTGAATATTCACCATGTTCTTTAAATGTTCCCCATGGTTCGCTGACCCAAATGATTTATTTTGAACTTGCTCAAAATACGCTTGTGACAACTGAAAAATTCTCCAAACTGTCCCCAAGCTATTCTCCAGGTTAGCAAACCCCTTGCCAGACATCTGGTCTATATTCTAATTAGGATTGTGGGGAGGCTGGCGCCCATCTCAGCCGACTCTGGGGGAGGGCGGGGTACACCCTGAGCAGTTCGGCAGGTCATCGCAGGGCCAACACTCTCACCTAGGGGTGATTTGGAACAGCCAATTAGCCTACTGTGCATGTTTTTGGACAGTGGGAGGAAACCGGAGTTCCTGGAGGAAACCCACAGGAGCATGGGGAGAACATGCAAACTCCACACAGAAACACCCAGGCTGGGAATCGAACCCAGGCCTTCTTGGTGTGAGGCGGACATGCTAACCATTACACCACCATGCCACCCCTGGGATATTGTATTGTATTGTATTGTATTGTATTGTATTGTATTGTATTGTATTGTATTGTATCGTATCGTGTTGTATTGTATTATATTTTCCAAATAAAAACATCATACATATATTAATTTTTTTTTTTCCACAAGTGGCCACCATATTGCTTTCTTGCTTCCCACAGCCACTTTTGTTCAGAAATGAACAAATGAGTTTAGTTTTAATCTACCTCAAACAACATAAATCCTTGTTCTTCTTGGAATGTTTTCCTTAATGCCAACAGTTTCTATGTTTTTCTATGTTTCTACACAGGAAGCCAAAAGACTGTTTTATTTTAATGCACTTCTTCCTGGTTCAGTTAAATACAAAAACTGGTTCACCCTGTGCCAGATTTCGACAAAAACGTAATGTATTCATTTCAAAGTCTGAAGCCTTGATTAGATGACTGGATGGTCAGGTGGGCATGATTAGGGTTGGAGCGAATATATTCAGGAAGGTAGCTCCCCGGGAGCAGGATTGAGCACCCCTGTTCCAGACCATCTTGTTCCCAGTGCAAATTGCTGTCAGAATGCATGCAGTGACATTTAAGAGGGTTTACAAGTGGACAGTAGTGTCCACTTAGGTAGGTGAATAACCCTTTTTGGGGACTTTCGCAGTGGGCGGATCTTCTCCAATGGTTTGCTTGTGTGTTAACACTCTACATTCTGCCTTGCCACCATTTCGAGAGTAGCTGTGTAAAGACATAGGAAGGTCATCCCAGGGGCAACTTATTTGCACTGTACATGTAAAAGCAGCTTAACAGGGGCAGATTGGTGGTGCTGGGGCTTGACCCCTCAGTCTTCTGAGCACCCACCCAGAGCCTTAATCTCTTGAACTCCATGACCCCAAGCAAGAACGTTTACATGGCATTACAGATTTAAATCCTAAACATGCTATCTCTGGGAAATCAGCTGAAATGCACATCTGTTAAAATTGAAGCCGCTGTTTCTAAATTGAACGACCTTGAAGAACTTTTTGTTGATACCCTCATTTTATGGTGCATAAAGAATCATTTGAGAACATGAGGGGAGTGGAGTCAAGTGGTATCAATCTTGATAAAGAAGTGTTATATCAGCCCATAACTATAAAAAACACCAAACCATTGCTGAATTCTTTATCTGGTTCTTGCTGATTGGCTTAAAATTAAAAGAATGGCATCTCAAGGAACTCGGTCCATTGGTATTCCCACAGCCTTCTTGGCATGGTTGAGAGTTATCTTTGCCTACAACATAACTCAGTGGAAAGTACACCCAGTTCGAGGCACAAACACTATGGCAGTGCAGGCCATCTGGGAGGAAATATGGATGTCTTGTTCAGTGCAGAGTAGCGGTCAGATACAGTGCATGGTGTACAGCTCCATGCTGGCACTAAGCACGGACCTACAGGTCATCAGACCAGTGGTCAATTTTTCCATTTTGGCTGGTATTTTTGGAACATTGATGTCCATCACTTGTGGGAAGTGCAAGAACTGCACTAAGAATTGACAGGTTAAATCTATGGCATGCATCATGGCTAGACTGTCATTTATCATCGTGAGTTTGCTCTGCGCTATCCCTGTATCGTGGACAGCTTACAGCATCATAGAAGATTTAAATAAGGAAATTGGAGAGTTCCTAGCTCTTTTGGGGGAAGCTGCAGGTCTTTTGCTGTTGGGTGGTGTGCTGCTTTGCTTCAAAGAGATCAGCTCATCTACATCTCAAAGTACTCCTCTGCAGGATTCACCCCTATCTGCAGGGTTCGAGAGTGACAGACTTGCCATGATTTCCAATGATGTTGTACTAACATTAGGGCACCATTCTGTAGGCTTTCTTCTCATCACCAACGACCACCATAAGTGCTGATACCCTACAGGGCACTGGTGGAAATTGGGCTATTGTGGGTTGAAGAAGGAGAGGAGGAAGACGTGCCCGCAGGCAGAGAGAGAAGAGGAAAGGCAAGAGTCTGGGACTGAGAGCAGGGACTTTGAATGTTTTTAGATTAGATTAGATTCAACTTTATTGTCATTACAAATGTATAAATCCAGAGTAATGAAATGCAGTGAAATGACCAGATTCTTTAAAAAAAAGGCACCGCTGGGATTTGAACCCAGGATCTCCTGTTTACTAGACAGGTGCTTTAACCAACTAAGCCACAGCGCCATATGCTGCAAACATGACAGGAAATGCTAGAGAGTTGGTTGAAATGATGCAAAGGAGGAAGGCGGACATACTTTGCGTTCAGGAGACCAGGTGAAAAGGTAGTAAGGCTAGAAGCCTCGGAGCAGGGTTCAAGCTGTTTTATCATGATGTAGACGGGAAGAGAAAGGAAGTAGGAGTTATCTTCAAGGAGAAATTTGTTAGGAATGTTCTGGAGGTGAAAAAAATATTAGATAGAGTGATGTGTTTGAAGTTAGGAATTGAAGGTTTGATCTTCAGCGTTGTTAGTGGTTATGCCCCACAGGAAGGGTGTGACTTAGAAGTGAAGGAGAAATTCTGAAGTGAGCTGGATGAAGTGATACAAAGCTTCTCCAGAAATCAGAGGTTGGTGATCGGTGCTGACTTCAATGGACATGCAGGCAACAGAGGTGATGAAGACGTGATGGGCAGGTTTGGTATCCAGGATAGGAACGCAGAAGGACAGATGGTGGTAGAATTTGCAAAAAGAATGGAAATGGCTGTTGTGAATAGCTTCTTCCAGAAGAGGCAGGAACATAGTATGACTTATAAAAGCGGAGGTCGATACCCACAGGTGGACTACATCTTGTGTAGATGATGTAATCTGAAGGAGATCAGTGACTGCAAAGTAGTGGTAGATGAGATTGTAGCCAGACAGCATAGAATGGTGGTGTGCAGGATGGCTTTAGTGGTGAGGAAGACGAAGAGGACAAAGGCAGAACAGGACAAAGTGGTGGAAGCTGAAAAAGGAAGAGTGTTTTGTGGTTTACAGGGAGGAGTTGAGACAGGCTCTGGGTGGTCAAGAGGTGCTTCCAGATGACTGGACAACTACATCTAATGTGACCAGGGAAACAGGTAGGAACGTTCTTGGTGTGTCTTCTGGAAGGAAAGTAGATAAGGAGACTCGGTGGTGGAATGAGGAAGTGCAGGAGTGTATACAGAGAAAGAGATTAGTGAAGAAGAATTGGAATACTGAGAGGACTGAAGAGAGTAAACAGGAGTACAGGAAAATACAACGTAAGGTGAAAGTAGAGGTGGCAAAGGCCAAACAAAGGGCATACGATGACTTATATGCTCAGTTGGACAGAAAGGAAGGAGAGAATGATTTATACATGTTGGCGGGGCAGAGAGATAGAGATAGGAAAGGATGTGCAGCAGGTTAGGGTCATCAAGGAGAGAGATGTGAATGTACAGACAGATGCTGGAAGTGTGAATGGAAGATGGAAAGCGTACTTTGAAGAGTTGATGAATGAGGGAAATGAGAGAGAGCGAAGAGTAAAATGTGAGTAAGACGTGCCTATTATGGACCAGAAGGTAGCAAAGATCAGTAAGGATGAAGTTCGGAGGGCACTGAAGAGGATGAAGAGTGGAAAGGCAGTTGGTCCTGATGATATGCCTGTGGAGGTATGTGGCTCGGAGAGGTGTCTGTAGAGGTTTTGACCAGGTTGTTCAATAAGATCCTAGAGAGCGACAGGATGCCTCAGGAATGGAGGAGGTGTGCTGGGACCAATCTTTAAGAACAAGGGAGATGTGCAGAGTTGTGCAGCTACAGAGGAATAAAGTTGATGAGCCATACAATGAAGTTATGGGAAAGAGTAGTGGAAGCTAGACTAAGAGCA
>JAQNCB010000011.1:10490111-10505695 GCA_030068295.1 Euristhmus nudiceps | reverse complement strand
TAATCAACATTGATCCATATATAAGGCGCACCTGATTATAAGGCGCACCGTCGGCTTTTGAGAAAATGTAAGGCTTTTTGGTGCGCCTTATAGTGCGGAAAATGCGGTAATCAGAACGAAGATCTGTTAAGTGCTAGGGTGAGTTTGTGTGTGAGTGACCTTGACCTACTTGTCAAAGTCACAGAGGCAAAACTGTATCTTAGTTTTCCGGACATTTCCTTGTCTTGCGCTGAAGCTGGGGCTTTCAAACTGCTATGCCTGTTCTATATTGGCATATTATGGCACAGTCCTGTCCGGGGGTGTGTCTGAACCCCTGTGGTCTGTTTCCTCTTTTGTAACTGACCCAAGCCTGCTACAAAAAAAAAGAAAATACAAACAAAATGTGCAAAAGCAGGAGGATAATTTCCTTGAAGAATAAGCAGGAGCGGGATAAAATAAAATAAAATAAAATAAAAAATCTGTGTGCAAATCCAGTGGAATAAATGTCCATATTTTTAAATCAGTGTCGTGATATATAACTGTATAAAACCTTTATCACGCAAGTGCATTACTTTCAGCTATCAGTCATCAGAACCATACCTAATGATTTCTAACTCTTAGTGAAAAAGTACAGAAACCTTTGCTATTTAGCTTTACCGTTATCTGCCTTGGGAACATTCTGTCTTAATAAGGTGCCAAAAATAAAATCATTATAATCCTCTCAAAGTGTATTACTGCTGATAAACCACCATGGAGCAGCGAGGAAACGAAAAGTGACTACTTTAATAAACTCCCTTTTCTATACTGCTGAGATATTAACGAGAAAATTGATTACCATGAAAACCAAACCAAAATGTTCAGCCAGAGAGTGTTTACAGAACAACCGGCACTAAAAACTGACTCTTGCCCTTTTATGATCGCAAATCTCTACCATACTGACTCACTTCCGATGAACATGGGAGGCATACATATTACAAAAACAGATCACAAGCACTAATCCAGTCCACTGATATCTCTGGGCGGTACGGTGGTGTAGTGGTTAGCATGTTCGCCTCACAGCAAGAAGGTCTGGGTTCGATTCCCAGCCTGGTTGTTTCTGTGTGGAGTTTGCATGTTCTCCCCGTACTTGTGTGGGTTTCCTCCGGGTACACTGGTTTCCTCCCACAGTCCAAAAACATGCACACTGGCTGTTCAAATCTCCCTTAGGTGTGAGTATGAATGATTGTGTGAGTGTTGGCCCTGGCGAGCTGTCCAGGGTGTACCTTGCCCTCGCCCGGAGTTGGCTGAGATGGGCGCCAGCCTTCCCGTGACCCTAATTAAGATTAAGCAGTTTAGAAAATGAATGAATGATATCTCAGTAATTTCTCTCTGTATGCTGAGGCGACACAGTGGTTAGCACAGTGGTCTGCCTCATTGCAAGGAGGTCCTGGGCTCGTGTGTTTCTGTGTGGAGTTTGTATGTTCATCCTGTGCTTATGGGGGTTTCCTTCCACAATGCAGCCTAAAGGGGGGACACCAGCCAGTGTCATCCTTGTGCCGATCCCAAGCCCGGATAAATGCAGAGGGTTGCATTGGGAAGGGCTTCCGGTGTAAAAATCTGTACCAAAGTAAACATGCAAATCAATTGGATGACTTCCATACAGGATCGGTGGAGGCCCGGATTAACCACGACCGCCATCAGTGCTGCTAATCTACAGGGCGCTGGTGGGAATTGGGCTACTGAGGGTGGAAGAGGGGCATGAAGTTAGTTGGTGTGAGACAAGAGGATAGGGCTGGATGGAAACAGATGATTCGCTGTGGCGACCACTGAAGGGAGGAGCCAAAAGAAAAGTAGGGCTAATCGGTGGTTTAAAATTTCCCCTAGGTGTCAGTGTGAATAGTGGTATATGTGTTGCCCAACGATGAACTGGCGACCCTCTGTTCACACAGTGCAGTGTGAGATAGGCTCCAGCCTCTTTGCAACCCAAGCAGGATTACGTCTTTCAGCGAATGGGTGAGTGAGAATGCCTCAGCTATCCTCGTTCACGATAACATATTATTAGTTTCTGATTGCAGGTTATTGACGCGAGTTCACTGTGAAAGCATTAGCAATGCAGGAGTGAAATGAGTTTGAATAGCACTCGGCCTCGAAATAAACACAGGCGGCTTTTTGAGGTCGTCATGTATCCGCTCTGCGATGAATGCAATCCTGACCTTCAGGCATATAACCATCGGATGGTAGATTTTTTTTTTGCCTTATCTCATCTCTGCTACAGAATTGTAAATGTAAGCACTGAGGAGTAAATGAGACCGCTTGGAGAAAATATACAGTGCATGGAATTTCCCCCCCGTGCTGAATAAATACTCACACTGTACAGTCATTAGCGAGGCCACGGGCCAAGTAAAAGCTTTGTTGTGCTCCCGGTTCAATGATTTGTTGCTTGACTAAGGTAATAAGCGGCTACTATAAAGTTAATATCATTATTGTATGGTGAGCTACAGACTAAGCGAATTAACACGGGCTAACAGCAACAAAAGTGAATAAAATGACATTATACAGGCACACATTACTTTGGAACTATATTAGGTGCGTGCAGAGTGCCCCATATTTGGATTTACATTTGTTGAGGAAGAAAGTATTTTGTATTAGAATAAAATGTTTACAAGTATAACAGTGACCTTCAATGAGCTATTATATTCATTCATTTTCTAAACCGCTCAATCCTAATTAGGGTCACAGGGAGGCTGGTGCCCATCTCAGCCGACTCTGGGAAAGGGCAGGGTACACACCCTGGACAGCTCGCCAGGCCATCGCAGGGCCAACCCATCGAAAGATGAGAGCTGGGATGGTGGTGAAATGGTTAGCATGTCCGCCTCACAGCGAGAAGGTTCTGGGTTTGATTCCTAGGCTCGGAGGCTCCTAGATGAAGTTTGCACGTTCTCTCTATGCTTGTGTGGGTTTCCTCTCCAGGTACTCCGGTTTCCTCCCATAGCCCAAAGACATGCGCAATGGGCTAACCGACCCTTGGTGCGAGTGTGAACGGGTGTCTTAATAGGATTAAACGGGTGCTTTGCAATGGTCTGGCGATCTGTTCAGGGTGTACCCTGTTTTCTCCCGGTGTCGGCTGAGATAGGCTCCAGCTTCCGGGTGACCCTAACAGTATAATTACGCATATGAGTGAGTTATGAGAAGAAGTATTTTACTAAACGATGATGATGATGATGATGATGATGAAACCAACTAATCCACAAAAGTCCTGTTTTGACTAACAGGTGGGCAACTGCGTGTAGAGCAACAAATGATATAAAATACCGAATCGAACACAAATATATCATTTCTCCACAGTATTCAGTCCACAGGACACAGATCTGCCATTTTTACTATCCTCTTTGTGCAGGGCATAAAAGTGTCAAGGGAAATGTGGGCTGAATTAATGGAAAATCACCCAAGAGCGATCTGTATATGCGCCGAGCATTACAGGATTGCAGTAATAGCCTTCTAACCTAAAGAGCCTCTCTTCAGTCGGTGTAAAGCATGCATTAGTATGAGACAAACAAATATTAAAGCTTTCAAGGTTTTACTCACTGCTGCTGAATAAACTCGGATGCTGCCTGATATTGAACGTTCCACTCCGTAAACTCTGGTAACAAGTTTAATGAAACTCCATGTATGCAACGCTGGTAATTATAAAGAATTCCGTAAGACCCACAAAAATGCAATCATAGTATGTTTACGGAGAGGATGCCACCTGGGTAACAGCATGGCCTCATGAGACCCCGGGAGGTAAATCTGTTGGGCTTTTACACCGAGCCCAGTGGTTTGTCAGAGCCGGATTTTATCCTGGTTTCTGTAGCATGAAGCAACTAGGAGTTTCCAGTATTTTCACACAGGTTTCTGTTCCAGTATTTTAACCCTTGCCTACGCGTCTGAGTACGGTTGGGGTCTAACAGGGATTCGAACCCACAAGCTCTCTATTATGAGCCTTTCACCCTGACCATTCCACCAATAGCCTCACAGATGTCCTCATACTGTATGAGGACTTCATAGTTTGTGTATACGGGTTACTGAGCCGAACGTTGGGGGTTCAAGCCCCAATACCAACAAGCTGCCACTGTCAGTCCCTTGAGCAAGATCCTTATCCCTTAGACGAATTAAAAAAGTAATTCACTCTGGAAAAGGGTGTCTGCAAAATGCAATGTGTGCAACACCACCCTTCAACACAACACAAATTCTTCTACAAGAAAAAAGGTACACTGTTATTTCGCTTCAGTAGTGCAGCATGGTGGCGTAGTGATTAGAACCTCCTCCGAACAGCAAGAAGCTCCTAAATTTGAGCTCATTGCACGTCGAGGGCATTTGCATGCTCTCATATGGGTTTCCTCTGGGTGCTCCGGTTTCCTCTCCCAGTCCATACATGCACATTAGGCTAACTAGATATTCTCAATCGTACCTAGGTGTGAATGTGAGTGTTAATGGCTGTCGCCCAGAGTCGGCTGGGATGGGCTCCAGCCGTCTGTGACCGTTAATAAAGGATAAATCTGCTCAGAATATGAAACTGAATGAAGGACTTTCCAATCAGTGGATCAGCTTTTCCAATTTATGATTTGGTACAAACACTGCCTTACCTGAAACGAAGAAAAAATTGTTTCCAGGTTGGAAACTGGAGAAGGCTGGAGCCTATCTCAGTCAACAATATTCACTGGTGGCGTACACCCTGAACAGCTCACCAGAACTTGTAAGGCAACACACACACACACACACACACACACGCACACACACACACGCACACGCGCACACGCACACGCACACGCACACGCACACACACACACACACCCACACACACACACACACACACACGCACACACACACACGCACACGCGCACACTCACACTCACACTCACACGCACACACACACACACACGCACACACACACACACACACACACACACACACATCCATTCACACTCACACTCACCCCTAGAGGCAAGTTTTAACAGCCCACTACCCTAATGTGGCCGTGTGGTTACCCAGAGGAAACTACTAGGAGAGCATACAAACACAGATTGGATCTGTGTGAAAGTGTCCTTCAATAAACATTAATGAAAACGCATTTTATCCATCTCAAATTCCGACACGTGATGGAACGAGCTTCAGCAGGATTTGACTTCGCAGAGTCTGGAGGAACTCAATGTGTGATTGACCAAAAATCGATCTTCCCCCCACAAAACCTGCTACAAAAGACCAATAAATATCAATACGGTTTCTAATGGATACCAAACAATCTTTGTGAATAGAGCTCATGATTTTTTTTATCATTATTACCATTATATTCTTTGTTTATGGCTGAACATTTTTAGTAGCACACCCTTGATGCATCTCTAATTACTATACTTATGGTTGCGTGAGCGTTTGGCCCTATTATAGCCTGGAAAGCTGCCCAGGGGGTACCCCGCTCTCGCCCAGAGTCGGCCGACGTGGGCGCCTGCCTCCCCGCGATCCTAATTAGGATTAAGCGGTTCAGAAAATGAATGAATGGTTGTAGTTATAGTAATAGATGTTATAGACTAAAACTGTCATTTACACTAATTTATTCGCCAACTGGCTTGGACCTACCATCACTCAGGTCAGTAATTTGAAAACCATATTGAAATAAATAAATAAATAAATATTGATAGAGGAAGAAAAACGAGCATGGGCAGCATTTATTAAAAAGAAAGCTCGACAGCTTAATGCTGTCGTTAATCATAAAAGTATTTTTTGGTGTGTGTGTGTGTGTGTGTGTGTGTGTGTGTGTGTGTGTGTGTGTGTGTGTGTGTGTGTGTGTGTGTGTGTGCTGAAACAGGAATTTAAATACTTGTGCTGGCTGAGAAATAAACAGCACACCTGGCTCTGTACTGAGTGTTTGTCTTTGTCTAAGGGCTCATTATTTGTGACACTGGGCCCTGCGATGGCCTGGCGAGCTGTCCAGGGTGTACTCAACCCTCGCTCAGAGTCGGCTGAGATGGGCACCAGCCTCCCTGCGACCCTAATTAGGATTAAGTGGCATAAATAATGAAGGAATGAATGATAATTGTGACACTGTATAAATACATGCAGCAGGTAATAAAGGGAAAAAATGTCTGCTTGGTTCCTACTGGTACTAATCTTGAGTGTCAACCAAAAGTCCATACACCAGGAGCTTTTGGGGCCTGAACGTGAGGTTACTGGCAAACATAGTTCAAAAGATCTGCTCTAATGTGTTATTTGGAGCAAATGAAGTGGAAAAATTCATTTTCTGAACCACTTAATCCTAATTAGGGTCACAGGGAGGCTCGCACCCATCTCAGCCTACTCTGGACAGGGGCAGGGTACACCTTGGACAGCTTGCCACACATTCACCCCAAGGGGTGACTTGGAGCAGCCAATCAGCATACTGTGCATGTTTTTGGACCTTGGGAGGAAACCTGAGTACCCAGAGGAAACCCACACAAGCACGGGGAGAACATGCAAACTTCACTCAGAAACACCCAGGCTGGGAATCGAACCCATGCCTTCTTGCTGTGAGGCAAACATGCTAACCGCTACACCACCGTACCACATAGTGTAAAAATTCTGCAGAGAAAATGAAGAGTCTTATTCATTCCACCATTACTAAACCCCGACTTAAGTGTCAAGGTTTAAACTTTTAAGATTGAGGGCAAAAGGCGCACATTGTCTCGCTATCTTGCAAAGTCTAGTTAATGAGGCGTTTTGCTCTTCAAGAGCTCCTGTCATAAATAAATATTCTGGCTATTAGCTATCGAGAGTCCTGTAGATGTGACACTGCAGAACATGATATATTTAAAAGCAGACTATATATCAGAGCAGTTAATATATACTTTAGACTGTCTCAAAGACTTTACTATTGTTATACAGTATGCAGTAAAATACAGACACTGTAATTAGCCTGCTACAGCTGCAAAGTTTATTGACTGAATATCTTACTCATGCTCCCACACACACCCCTACGTACATACTCATACTGCACATACACAGCAAGTTTGTGGAAAAAGTGCCTACATGTAGTAGCAATGGATGAATCAACAACTTCGAATCGAGCCTGGAACAAGCAGGTTTTATGCGCGGTCTATTTTTATTTCTTTATTTATTTATTTTGGCAATGCAACACAACACAAATATGAGTTATTTTAAAACAAATTATGTAAAAACTTTAAAATATTTAAGACTGTAGCAACAGAAGGTTACTCATACAAACATGTAAAAATAAGCACAAGTAAAAATCATACCCAGCAACATTTCTCTGTCTAAAGCAGGGGTGTCAAACTCATTTTCACTGAGGGCCACATCACTGAAATTAAAGGTGATCGAGAGCCGAATAATCACCAGACATCAATTCTAAAAACGCCTAACAGCGACAAGCTGGCATGTAATCTTTCTTGAGTCATGCTGTTTACTTGAAATAGGCTGCTGCCACCTAGTGGAAGGATGAAGAATAAGGTTTCATGGTAACGGTTGAGGCAAAGAATGTACGGTAATCATATTCTCAAAAAGTTCTTGCAGGCCACAGAAAATGAGGTAATGGGCCAGATTTGGCCCGCGGGCCGGAGTTTGACACTTATGATCTAAAGGGTATACATTCATTCATACACACACAAACACATATATGTATAAATTCCTCATTCATTTTGCCATTCCGCTTAATACTACTACAGTAGGGAGGCTGATACCTATCCCAGCCGACACTGGATAAAGGCGGGGTACAGGCTTAACATCTCGCCAGACCATCGCAGGGCCAACACACACAACAATTCACTCACACGTAGGCGCAATTTGGAACAGTCAGTAGCCAAATGTGCATGTCTTTGGACAGTGGGAGGAAACTGGAGTACCCGGAGGAAACCCACACAAGCACGGGGAGAACATGCAAATGTCTGAGCCCAATACCTAGTTGTTGTGAGGCGGACATGCTAACCACATTGCCCTGTTCGAGCTGCAGTTGAAGTGAAAGGAGGTTCTACAAAGTACTGACCTGGAGGGGGGTTTATGTCTATCACAGAAAATATCGAGAAAATACATTTCCTTTTGTTGTTGTAGCGTGTGGAAAGGGTCAAAGGGTTATAAATTATTAAAGTATTTTCCAAGCCACTCTATCTATCTATCTATATATATATATAAATTATACATATATGCACACCCTGTAGCAAACACTGCAGATATCCAGAATTCTACTCTGTCAGAAATCAGTCTATAACCTTTAACACAGAGGAAATGAAGACCATTAACACATTGTCCAAAAATAAACAGCTGAGTCCACATTTTTCCACCGAGCTATAGATAATTAGAGAGAAATGTCACTCTGAGACCCTGAGTAGCTTCCCAACCGTCAAGTTTTCTAAAGTAGCTACATCATTATTATAAAGAACTACTACACCTACCACACCACGCCTGTTTTGGCGGTTTCAAGTGTACAGAAATATGTATGGAATTTTTTGTACAAATTATACATAATAAATCAGGCACACAGTAATGTGTAATAAAGCATCAGATATGATTGATTTTGGGGATGGTGCGGCAAATCCCTGAGTTGACTTTCTGAGGAAACCACTGTGGATTTTCTCCATATATACACTAATCAGTCACAAGAGTAACACCACCTGACTGGTCTGTGCCTAGAAAGCTCCATCCAGGGCAAGCTTCATTGCATTGTGTGTTCTGACACCATTCTATCAGAGCCCGTATTCACAATTTCAACTGCTAGTACACATTAACAGTCAGCAGCTTGCACTTCACTGGCTCTTCTTCAGGATCAGACTGGAAGTACTAGCCTTCGCTAACCACACACATCAGTGGAGCCTTGTGTCCCCATGACGCGCTTGCCAGTTCACTGATTGTCCTTCTTTGGATGACCTTTGTAGGTACGTACCACTGCATACCAGGAAAACCCCAAAAGACCTACCATTTCTTATATGAATAGACCCAGTCTTTTAGCAGTTACAGTGTAGACCTTGTCACAGTCACTCAGGTCCTTATGCTTGCTCATGATTCCTGATTTCAACATATCATCTTCGAAAACTGTCAAATCATTATCTAACTCCATTGCAGTTGCCACTATAACAAGATAATCAATGCGATTCACTTCAATTGTCAGTGCTCATAATGATTTTAATGTCCCGTCTCATACATAGATTTGGGCAATGTCTAAAAACAAATCCCTCCCCCAAAGAAATCTCTACTAATACGTGCTAAGGCTGTTATAGGTTGTAGCGTGGCTCCTTTAAGGGCTGAATCAACTTCAGCCCTGTAGGAAATAAATAAATAAATTACTCTATTCTGCAGTCCCCAAATGCATGCTAGAGTGAAAGTAGGAAAGGCTAACAGAGTTTTGTTATCACAGCCTTTGTACTGGCTGATTTTCTCATTCGTTTCTATCACCAATGTTGTAAGTTTAAGCCCATTTCACACATTCATGATTGGTTGCGGGTTAACCATGTTCTTGTAGAACAAGGGAGGTCGTTAAGGTTAGAAACGGTTTCCACAATGGAAGTCCAGTCATTGTACACCTAAGGTACATGTTAACTATGCCCATTATGCTAGACTTATGACTAGATCATGCCCAAAGCAAGCAATTCCCATAGGATGTTCATTCGTAAACAATGTCCATTGTATGTCATTGTTACGATGTAAATATGTTTACCGCAATCATTTTATACTGTCTCATGTTAATTTTACAAGCCAATTTACATTTGTTTTACATGATCTGCAATCATTTCAGTGCTAATTTAGTTTTTTAGTACATTCTGAGTACTATGTATGAATCAGAATCAGAATCAGCATACTTTATTGATCCCGGAGGAAACTGTGAGAACACAGTTGCTCCATACAAGTAAGAGTGAGATAAATTCTCAATGAAGAAAATTTAAGAAAATTACAGATATATATATATATATATATATATATATATACCAACTGTGGATGCTCAGTGTTAATTAAAACAATGTTATCATTACAATGTAATGAAACTCCTTTAAAAAGCAAATACGGTACCTAAAATAAATAACTGCTTTAATTAACCTTGTTAGATCGGTCAGCACAGGGAAATTCCAGACCTCAGCCTTCTTGCACCAGCTCAGTCAATGCATGAAAGCCTGAATCTGCGGAATTTCCTTGGCCTGACATTTGGTTAGAAAGTAGTTTATACTGAATGTGTTTCGAGATCAGAAACAAGTATCATGAAAAACAGAGAAAATAAGAAGCGCATATAATAATAATAATAATAATAATAATAATAATAATAATAATAATAATAATAATAATAATAATAAAATCTTCATGGCTTTCCATTCAAATTGTGTCAGTAAATGAATACATTAAATGTGCATTAAGTACCTAAAACATATTTCAGGGCTGTGTAAAGAATATTTTTCTTGAAAATGTGACTAATTTATCTATCAAAATCATACCATTAAATGGTTGCATTCCACAAAAAGACCTAACAAAAGAAGTACACTTACTCTTTATCCCTGCAAAAAGAGAGAATATGACAAGTAGCATCTTTTCAAGCTAATCACCAGAGTGTTTAAACTGAGACAATGTTACTGCAAGTGTAAAATCGTTTTGCCATTTTGCCAAAGTTCATACTGCAAAATAAAAGTAAATTGCACATACCAATTGGTTAATGGGTGAAATCCCCACAGTTGTGCTTTATAAGGTCATGAATTTAGCTGCAATTATAGTAGCATTTAAACACATTACAGTTATTAAAAAAAGAAAACCTTTCACTGCAAACCAGCTGCTCAAAGAATGCTGTGCTACAAAGGTTGATCGAAATCAAACAGTAGAGCAAATACAACAAGTGCTAATTTATGCAATGCCTCAAAAAACTTCACAGGATAAGATGTTATATATAAAATACTGATATCTTGAATTCTTGGCTAGCAATCGAAAGTGTGTGACAATTTCACGTAATCTTTACTGATCCTATTTCTGTGAGAATATGCCTACCATAGCCTTAGATTCCTGTTCTACACTTGGTTTCTCCTGCTGGAGCCTATCAACATCAAGATTTGATATATTGTGCATTCTGAGATGCTTTTCTGCTCACCATAGTTATAGAGATTGATTAATTGAGTTACTGTAACCTTTTAGTCAGATCACTAATGCTGCAAAAACAAACAATGTCAGTGAGGATACTTTTCCCATCAAGTTTAATTTTAAAATATACACTGCCTAGTTAAAAAAAAAGTTATATTCTTCAATATTTATTGGAGCACCTTTAGCCTTGATTCCAGTCGATAATCACTATGGTATTGTTGCTCCAGTTGGTCCAGTGGAGGCTCAGCAGCATTACGTACCTGAATGTCCTGAATGAGCAGGTTATCACATCATAAGACTTTTTTCTTCCCTGATGCCACGGATACACAATCGGGGCTAATATACTGAAAGAGTGAGTTCAGGAAAAAAAATCACACATTCATTCATTTTCTAAGCTGCTGGTACCTATCCCAGCTGACTTTGGGCGAAGGCTGCGTACACCCAGAACGTCTCTTCGGGGCAATTTGGAACAGCCTATTAGACTTCCGTGCATGTTTTTGGACTGTTGGAGGAAACAGAAGGTACCTGGGTAAACCCATGTGAGCAGGTTCAGGAAGAATTGGGAATCATTTTCACACTTGAACTGACATTACAGAGTCCTGACCTTAACTCGAAGACTTTATGGAGTGGTTCAGTTTTCTCATCATCAAGTCAAGACACTGGTGAAAAATTAACTCAAGTCTGGATGGAAGTAAATGTAGTGATGGTGCCTCCGTTTGTCAAAACATTGTCATGGCGATTACATGTACTAATCAAGGTTAAAGGCAGTCCAACAAATTATGGCGTTCGCTACTTTCTGTACTTTAAACATAAATTAAACAACTGAAGGAACATCTACTGTGAATATGTGACCTTTTTATGAATTCAACCATGTTTGCATCAATTCCATAATCTTTTCCTCTGCTGGTTAAAAAAACATAACTGCATATAAATAATGGAAACATTCAACAATTCGATTTTAAGAAATTTCTTGAATGACTTTTTCGGACAGACCAACCTTGAAACCTTGGACCTTGAAAACATAATAATAATAAAAAAAAGGCATAAAAACAGAAAATGGAGTCCATACATTTCAACAGCCAATGAAACCTCCTTTCCAAAATTCTCCCAAGGTACATAAAAATCCTAATAAAAGGCAGAAGCTTCATATGTATAATGGATGAGTTTGAAAAGCTCTGAATGCACGATTGAAACATTCTCAGAGCTCCTGATCCTGTAACCTTTCATCTGCTTTTTTTCACTAAAGTTTTGATTGTCAGTTTTGTTCCATCTCATCACTGGCAGAAACACTTTCCTTTAGGTCTGTTTTTGTAACTGCTGTTCCATTTGTCATACAACTCTTTGTGCTCTGACTGCCTGACATCACAAGCTGTCTATCACCTGAATAGAAGTCTGTAATTTGTTGGTTGATAAGTTTTTTCCTAAAAACCAGACTCAGCCAGTGGCCAAACACACACACACACACACACACACACTCACAGCAGAACAATTGTCAGTCAATATTGTCAACATGTTTGTGTTTACTTGCCATGCAAAAAAGGTCTTTACAGCACAAATTTTGAAAGAATTGTCTAAGATGGGGTCATCAACCAGTCAACCTGGCTTAGATGAAGTCCAGGTAAAGTTACTCGACGGAACATAAACTAACCAGATCATATTTAAACTTTTTATTATTTTCCTTAGTCACCAATCAGTAAGCATATCATCACCATTCAATCACGTTGGCTGTTTTTCTGGACTTTTAGAAATGTTGGTCAGTTACAACATGTTGTGATGCTTCTCCTCTGTCCTCGCTGGACTTCACTGGCTCCCTGCGTAGTTAAGGGTTCATTTCAGGATTTTGTTTTTTTCCTAAAAATAAAATAGACTGGCACCAACCTATCTTTCGAACCTTTATGTCCCATCAAGGACTCTTGGAGACAAAGCCAGAGGTTCCAGACTGAGATGGTTTGGACATGTACAGTGGAGGGATGGTGAATATATTGGTTGAAAGATGCTGAGGTTGGAACTGCCAGGCAAGAGGCCCAGAGGAACCAAAGAGAAGGTACATGGATGCACTGAGAGAGGACATGAAGTTAGGACAGGGATGGACGGAAACAAATGATTCGCTGCGGCGACCCCTGATGGAAGAAGCCGACAGAAAAGCAGTAGATGTCCCATCAAGGACTCACATTAGCAGTGCTTTTTAGCTGTCCCTGAATTTTGGTTGAAGCCCATTAAACAGCAGTTTTTGCAGTTATAACTCCCAAACTTTGGAACAAATTGCCTCTGAATGTAAAACTGGACTCTACCTTCTTTGAAATCACACCTTAAAACATTTTTATTTCCTGGCTTTTAACATAGTTTCAGTTGAGATGTTCGGTTTTCTGATTTTGGTGGTCACTGTAACTTCGTTTTGGTGACTGTACTGTCCTTTGGGCAACAAAAAGTGCTTGAAGAATAAAATAAAGAAACACTTCCTGTAATTTAACTCAGTTTTGACCGAGGCTATGCTGAAAAAGTGAACAAAAAGTTTCCTTTCCATTTCTAGCCTTATATGTACTCCATAACACTTAAGGGAAGATGCGGTTACATAAAACAAATTACCACGGGAATTCTCCTCCAGCATGGACCGGATGGTCATTATGCAACTCTGATGGTGGGAGGCATTGAGCTTGAACTTCTTGCCATTGTGATATCTATCAAAGACTCGATACAGTAAATATACTCATCATGGACATATTTTCAGAAACACTTTTATGACACAACAAACAGACAGATGTATAACTGCAACTTTAAAAATATTTTTTGGCCACTTCACCAATACCATGGATCACCAACGTACCTAGAAGGATGTGTGTGGCGTACCATGTTTGTACCATGTTTGCATGGGTGTGTTTCTTGGGGTACTCCAGTTTCCTTCCACAGTCAATGCACATTAGGCCAACTACATACTCTCAATTTCCCACAGGTATGACTGTGAGCATGAAGGGTTGTGTCTGTGCTAGCGCTGTAATAGATGGTTGACCTGTTCAGGGTGTTTCCTGCCTGTTACCAGAAGTCACATCCAATTGGTATCAGCTTTTCTTGCAACTCTGACTAATAAGAGGTGCATATAATGCTGTTGAAATAAAGAAAAATATACCTTATTCCCCCGTTATATGGGACACTATACCTTGTTGATGTGTTCGGGCTCCTTTATAGAAATGATGACGACGACAATGACGACAAAGTAGTTTACCCAGTGGGCTTCTATAAAAATCTCCACACATTCTTTCACACAATGTGCAGTTTGTCATGCTTGCATCACATTGCATGATATTATTTTGCATTGCGTCATTCCCTGAAGCAATCGTAGTGAGCCAGCTAGCCGGCTAACGACTTGTCAGGTTTTTGAAAGAAACTAATGTTACCTTTTTTCATATCGCATAGAACACTTACACTATAGGAGAAAGCAAATGGTTTCAGAAAGTCATTGCGGCCGAGTTCACTTAATTTCCGAGAGATAACACTGTATTTCATGTTTATTTAATAATGAGCACTTTTACATTTTTAAAAACTTAATATTTATTTTAACTGTTTTCGATGTATTCAATAGCAATAAATAGTTTAGGTTTGGATTTGGATAATGTAATTCAAACTTATTTTGGTTTTTAAAAATACTATGACTTTAAAAAAGTTTAAAAGCTTTGCATACAGCAGTTTCTACTGTAATTGAAATATTTCAGGTCTAAACTCAAGATGCAAAATGTTTTTCTGTTTAAATTAGTAAGCATGAAGCTATATTAGGGCAGCAGGGTGAGAGTTTCCAGAATAACAGGTTTTCAGCGTACTGTGCTGAGTTAACAGAAAGTCAAATACTTAAAAACTGCACGAAAGGTCTTTAGTAGGTCATTTTCCATTTCTCACAAACTACTTATTTCAGTGAAAGTAGGCACTTCACATTTATTTATAAAACATGACAGACTCAGTGAGACTTCCATAACTCATTTTACCTCTTTATAATGCTGTGCATCGGCACTGGGATCCCAAAAAACACATCTATTCCTATGTCGCAGGTTCTGATAAGACCATTATAAAACATCGTGGGCATGATTATTAAAGATATACATATTTGGCACACAAAAAAGATCACCAAAAGATCACCACACCCACACTGAAGCAAGGTGGTGGTAGCATTATACTGTTGATCTGCATGTCAAAAAAGCAGGGATCATGAAAAACTCCAAATACCAATCTAATTTGACACTAAAATTCCCTCTCTTAGATAGCTGATGACGAAGCTTCCAGTATAACAAACAAAGCACAAATCCAGGTCAATAAAGAAAGTGTTTAAGAAGAAGATAAATCAGTACATTTACATTCATAATAATATTCCACTATTATTCAGAATATGTGGCCCTCTATATTTACCATTTTTCCAGTAAGACATGTTGAATATACTGTATCTATATTATGCGGGTTTCAGAGGCATTCCTTCGATACAGCAGATTCAGAATACCAGATAACCAATACTCAAGCAAGGCTGGAATAAGCACAGCTGCACGTAAACAGGAACATTAGCATCAATTTTTTAT
>JAQNCB010000011.1:10464875-10477950 GCA_030068295.1 Euristhmus nudiceps | reverse complement strand
ACTTTCTAGAACACTCTAGTCTTTTCCTAATGATTTTACATCAGAGCATGTTTTACAGAAACACCACCAGAGGGTGCTAAATGACCGAAACAAATATCGCTGACCAGCAAAACAGCAAAACTGCATGTAACACATCTTCATTCACAAATGAAACAAAATGCTGGACAAAAAATAGTCATACATAACAGCAGGGCCAACACACATACTAACACAACCATTCACACTCACATCCATACGTAGGTGTAATTTGGAACAACCAGTTAGCTCAATGTGCATGTCTTCAGACTGTGCAAAAAAACCAGTGTAGAGAAAACCCACATAAGCGCTTCGGGAAAATATGCAAACTGTACACAGAAACAGCTAAGACCAGGACCATCACGCTGTGAGGCAGACATGCTACCCATTACACCACCGTTTGGCCCAAGAGTGTATACAGTAATTAGTATTGACATCCTCTGGCAGCATTCTTCAACAAACATGAGACCGGAACTCTTATCTGAAATCTTAACTGAATGACACTCTCCTTAATTAAACCAAATGAATGAAACATGCCGAGGCTAGGCTTACATACCGAGGCAGTACAACGTGTCCTACATCAGTGCCTCAGGATGACTGATGGGATAGCAACATTCGACTGGTCTTCTGTTATCTTATCAAGACAAAATATCATGGAGCTTAGGGGCCTGTTAGCTTCCCAAATATTCTGCTGAGGTCAGTTCTGAGATATGAGCTCACTTTGTACTTTGTCAAGTCCATTACACTTCTCCACTACCCATATTTCAACTCGGTGTATTCTATAACACGCTGTAGCATCGAATATATTCTATGTTCTATATTTCATTTCACGGTTAAAAGGATTTTGTCCGCAGTAAACCATGTTTGGCAGAAAAATTAAAAAGCATTCAAGTCAGAAGGTGTGTTAGTATTTTCTTACTGCATACCACACATACACACTCTTTCAGTAAGTCCTCACTCTCATAAGATTTGCCTTCAGCAGTCGGAAGTTCATTGCTCAGTGAACCTAATGTGTGAAATTAATGTGCGTACACTTAGCCCGCTTTACACTTTGGGAGGTACACTAGGCTACATTTGGATGCATTTGGAAGTGTACAAGGGACGGATCATTGCATAGTGGCATGCACGTCCACGTCACAGGTTCAAGTCCCAGGTCTGGTGAAGGTATTTCTTTGTGGAGGTCGCATGTTCTCCACATATTTGCGTGGGTTTCCTCTGGGAACTCCAGTTTCCTTCCTGACTACAAAGACATGTACATTAGCTAATCGGCCGTTGTGTGAATGGTTGTGTGTTCTGTCTGGTAGTATCAGGTATCCTTCTGTGCTAATTAAATAAGGCCAAAAAAAAATACCTTTGTGTCCGGTCACCCAACCGAATCCCTTTTATTTGAGCCTACTGTAAAGTTTTTTCATGTGTTTTTGTAACCCAGTGGTTATTTAATTACAGACTGTTATTTAGTGTCAATAGGTACACTGTCTCTTTAAGAAACTCAGCGGGGAAAGTTCACTTTAGCAGTGCTGAGAGAGAGAAGGAGGGCATGGGCGGGGTGGAACACAGAGCGCAGGGTGGGGGGGTTTGGGTTCTTCATCTCTTCTCTAAGCGCCTTTGGGGGGGAAAAAAACAAAAAATAAAAAGTTTTACCGACCTACCGACCAAAAGTTATTCTGCAATGTTACCGGAAACATAGGTTGGTTTTTTTTGGCCTAAGCATAGAGTATTTGAATATCCTCGAAGTAAAGTGATCCAAGTCAATTTAATTTAATTAATTAATTTATTTATTTTTTGCATATTTTAATTGTTAATCATATGCAAATTTTATTAAGAATATCAGCCAGCACAAAGCAGCACAGTGGCGTAGTGGTTAGCACATCCGCTTCACGGCAAGAAGGACGGGTTCGATTCCCAGCCTGGGCGTTTCTGTGTGGAGTTTGCATGTTCTCCCTGTGCTTGTGTGGGTTTCCTCCGGGTACTCCGGTTTCCTCCCACTGTCCTAAAACTTGCACAGTAGGCTGATTGGCTGTTTCAAATCAGCCCTAGTTGTGAGTCTGAATGGTTGTATGAGTGTTGGCCTTGCGATGGCTTGGCGAGCTGTCCAGGGTGTACCCCACCCTCGCCCAGAGTCGGCTGAGATGGGCGCCAGCTTCCACCCGAGCCTAATTAGGATTAAGTGGTTCAGAAAATGAATGAATGAGTGAATGCTAGCCAACACAAAATGTGTCAGGTTGTAAGAAAATCATGTGATAAATTTTTAGTCAGGTAAAATATAAATTTTCCAAATTACTTTAATATTGATTTCTTCAACTGACAAAAAAAAGACTTGGATCAGTTGACCTCTAGACCATTCATTTGAGGCACTGTTTAAATTTTTTTCCCCACTTTTTTATCCTGTTTATAACTGTGGGATGCAATATTTCACCATCATTTTGCTGGGCATGAAAGATAAGTCTTTAATTTTTAGATAAAATACATTGCATGCACCTTTAATTTCAAGTTTTTCAGGATTAAAGGCTTCTTTACCTTTTTCTTTCATAATGTTTCTGGCCATGAATAAAGGGGTTTTACAGATGTTTCAGCCCTACACACAGAAACAAACCCTGTAGCTTCATGATTTTCTTTTAAAGTATAGTTAAGACTATTATCCCATTTAGTTTGATCACACAAAGTAAATTCTCTGCAACTTAGCAGACTAATAAGATTTAGGACGAAATGGGTAATAAAGGTGCCTAGAAATTTTATATGCTTCTCTAACTGCATATATTATTCAAGGAGAGAGGAAGCTCCCAGCCAGGTGGTGCCATACTAACCCCATTAACTTCACCCATCTGTCCATTGCCAGAATCTAACATCATCAAAGCGAGACTTCTGTTGGAGGACAGTTCTGTCCAAGTCTTACTCATTACTCACAACACAAACTAATCAAGGTACATTGGAAAGAGGGATGCCAACACAACCTGCATGAACAAAACACACCATGATAAAACAGTGTTATTCAACTTAAGCTTAGACATGTGTTTGTTTGGTTTTGCACAACTACTATATGGTATCACTTTTTACCAGCACTATGGACTAAATGTAGGTGTGCACACGACACAATTCTCACAGTAGGGTTGAGTGGTATGACGGTGACTACCATGTTTACAGTATTAATATATAAATTCCTAAATCAGCCATGGGAACAACGCTGTGACACACGAGGGCTAGCACGATAATGAAAGCACTATGCTAATGCTAAGCTAAATGACTCCTCACGCAAGATATAAAGCATATCATAAACTGTAGAGTTTGAATGAAATGAAATTTTATTTTCATTTTAAATGAAATGAAGAGTCTGTTTTAACATGTTTGAGCCGACAGTCTAATGTTTAAGTGGAACTAAATGTTCCTGTGTGTAACTGTGTGAAAGGCAAGGCTTTTTCCTGCTCTCTCTGTGTTAGGCTCAGAGTAGGCAGACCCACACATTTTCATTACGCCTCGTCTCGTCACGTCATGTTTTAGTCGCCAAAGATTTTTAGTGCGTCATCGTCACGTTGTCGTCATCGAAAAAAAGGTGCGTTAACAAAATCATTTAAACAACACTGCCCCCAAAATGTGACCTATACTCCAGTGCGACTTATATATGTTTTTTTTTCTTTATTATGCCATTTTTTGGATGATTCGACTTATTCTCCGGAGCGACATATAGTCCGGAAAATACGTTACTTGCTATTCTCTACCCGCCGCAGTATAAGAGAGAAAAACCCAAGAGAGCTGTGCTAAAACCAAGAGCCCAAATCCTGCAGATTATTTCGATTTATGATGGAGAGGCTCCTCAAACATGCTTCCTCCAAAGCTGCTATGTAAAAGCGCTTAACATGATGAGACGTGACAGGATTCAAAGTCAGCCCTGGTTTAGCAGGGCTAAAGATGGCTCATTCTGTTGGATGGAGCTGGAACGTACAAGCAAAGGAGTGATTTTGGGAATGAAAGGAATAAACAAAAGTGTTTCAAAATATGACATCAGTCTCTCACCCGTCAAATGCACCATGTCTGGTTAAAAAATATACATATACTCCTTCTCACTTTATTTTATAAATGGAATAAATATTGGAGGATATTTCTTTATTGTACAGTCATCCCTCGCTATATCGAGGTTCAGGTTCTGCGGCTTCAGTGCATCGCGGATTTTTAAAAATATTCATCGAAAAATCCTGGGGTCACTACTGACTCGGATTCGGATCCCAGCCTCTTTTCGTCTCGGCCAATCAGCTTGCGAGATTTCAAAGAGCCGCGTCCCAAACCAGAGTCGGTAGTGATCTTGCAGTCTTTCCCTTAACCTTTTCACTAACAAATAAGGAAAAGGTTAAGACAAAGGCCTTCAAGGTCACTACCGCCTCAGGTTTGGGACTCGGCTCCCAAACACATTTCTTACACTTTATTTGCATCTTTGTACAATTACACATATGTATTTTATATAATTTATATTTTATATTAATTTTATTTACATCTTATGCATTGTTTTTGAATGTGTAATTGTTATTATAAGCATTTATAGCGTTAAATATGTATTTATTGATATTATATACACATATACATGTACGTATATGTCAGTCAAGGGGTAGATCCTACTTCGCGGAAATTCGGTGTTCACGTAGGCTCTCGACCCCCAATTAACCACGAAAAGTGAGGGATCCTTGTATATACTAAGGATCATACTACCTTGCAAATGTCACTTCATCCATTTGCACTCATCTACCCGGGTCTTCATCCACCTCAATTAATTCAGTGCCTTTCCTTATACCGATCAGTCACGCCTGGAAGTAATGACCCTGGAAGTCAATTAATACATAGAATTATTATATAGCAATATTTTATGTAATCTGTTTTATTACCGGCAGTGGTGGCCCGGTGATAGGGTGCTCGATTACTAATCCCAGTGTTGGGGGTTCAAGCCCCACTGCCAAAGGTTGTCCCTGCTGTCCCCCCAGTGCAGCTAACTGGGTTACCAAATGCCGGCCATGTCTCTCACTGTCTGTGGTGAGAGGCATGTAAAAGAACCATCGCTGATGTTCGGCAAGAGTAGCTACATAGCCGTCAGCGTATTTCTGCCCTGCGATGGCCTGGAGAGCTGTCCAGGGTGTACTCTGCCCTCGTCTAGAGTTGGCTGAAATAGGCACCAGTCTCCCCACGACCCTAATTAGGATTAAGTGGTTCAGAAAATGAACGACTGAATGTTTTATTACCATATATTCATGACACATGAAATAAAAATGGCTCAGTTAAGACAGTAGTCTGTTACCTGACACGAGGGGCAAATTAGTACCTAAATGAAAAGATATGTCAGAACCAGTGGAGTAGGCAGGAATTAATTTCAGAAGGGAGGGATTCGGGGAAATATGCTAAATAATAATATCACAGTTTGGTCTGCGCATATAAACTGATAAATGCAATGCTTGTATTCATTTCAGGCGGATGAGAAAGAGTTATAGAAGGAATGGTCATGGAATATATAACTACTGCGAATAAAATTTTATGACATTGCCAGTAAAAACAAAATGCTAGTATTAAATAAAAAATGAGACCTGATAACCTTTTTTCCCTCCTACTGGAAACATTCAGCATTATCAACCCCAAGCTATATCTTTACACTCAGTTTGTTGGTAACTGGCGTCGGATCAGAATCCAGTAAAAAATATTATAGAACAAACTAAGGGAGGTTTGTGTTTTGTTTTGAATTTAGGATGCTAGCATGAGGTAGCAGGGTGTGCTGATGACTGTTTTGAGCTTTTATGAATTTCAGACATAATTAATGGGCAAGTGTGATTTGAGAACAGTTTATCTTACACCTAACACACTGCTGCATGGCATTTTCATTCAGGCACTTCATGCCAGATTGCAGTGACAACTGCAGATTGCAATGATAGGGTACATAGCTGCGTTGACTAAAACGGAGCCAAGCCAGCTGTCATACAATACGTGTATTTTGTTACATTCGCTGAACTATAAATCTGGTTCAGACAGTAAATTTTATTTAGGCTTAATAACCCCCAAAGAAAAACTCGATAAAGACACTATTTATAGTTTAGCAGAGCCCCATAGGCATAGAACATAACTTTAATGGCAACACTGTGTCCGTGCCCCATTGCTGCCATAATGCTGATTGGCGGTTACATGTACATAAAACGTTTCCCATCCATAGATATTACAAAAACACACCAAGTTTCTTTAGATTACTCAAAGAACTGAGCTGAATGCACACAATCACACTTTATGTAGAGTAGAGATGTCGTATTTTTCTAAATTAAATGCCCATTAAATTAAATTAAATTAAATTAAATTAAATTAAATTAAATGTAAAGGTTTTTAGGTCTTAGATTGACAAGGTGCATACTGGGAGCCTGGACATTTGAGATCTGATTCTGTTTTGAACTGTTCTGATTGGTTCTCGGTGTAATGATGTATGAGTCCAATGTGTTTGTGATCACCCCTACCCTGAACGCACACACACAAACACACACACACACACACACACAAATACACACTCACACACATACACACACACACACACACACTGGACAGTGTTCGGGCGATGAAAATAAATCAGCATGTATATATTCATAAAGTTCTAATCTAACTTAGGTAGGCAGGTAAAACATTAATTGAGCAAAACAACATGGAACATTAGCAGAAACATGAACATGTCAAACGGATAATTAAACCGAGGCAAGAACACGAAAATCATTTGGTGAACAGAAAACGCAGTCTCAACCATTCCTGCCTTCGCTCCAGGACGGATTCAGAAAAAAACAGGGAAGACTTATTTACTTCTGCCAGGGTTGAAATTGATTCTGCCCTTATACAAACCACTGTACTTTTGAAAACACCAGCTCTGGACATGTATTAGATATATTTATCGGGAGCTCCGCCTTAAGGAAGTGCTTATTTGTGTCTGTGTAATGCTTTAAACTACAGGAAAGCCATTATTCACTTTTGTGGAAAATAAAGATTTTTCCTTTATGTGTGTGTGTGTGTGTGTGTGTGTGTGTGTGTGTGTGTGTGTGTGTGTGTGTATTGTCTAAGAAGTGTGTTCTGCTTTGCTGTGCTGTTACCTGTTGAAGTAATCGATGACCCATGCTTCAGGGCACAACACTGAAAGTTAGTCTTCCTTGAATTGTAATGCAAAAAGGCAAAAGGTGCTGTGAATATCGACAAGACCTACACGGCTCCACTCCGCCCCGAGAACAGAACTACTCATCAGGCTGTACAGTGCCCTCAAACACAATCCATCAAACTCGATTCCGGTTACTGCAGGTTGTGAGCCATCGATTATCCGTAACAAAAAGCAAAAGATTTTTCCGAAACAACAATGTCCTTCGCCTCATATCTACAAAAATGCCACACAACAATAGTCTGTTTGGGTAACTTCCCGCAGTTGAGTCGAGCTGCTTCTCATTAGAGTTCAGATTTAAATCACTTCACACACAGATGCTTTTCATCTACATGCTACTCTGAATACTAAGTTTTTACCTCTCTAAAAATCATGTACAGTGGAAGCTCGAGATACGAAAGCTTCAGGACACGAAAAATTCAATTTACGAAATGATGATTTTTCGGTTTATTTTACAAAAAATTATTCACACAATTTCCCATAATGCTCAGTACCATGATCCTGCTCCTCCTCTCCGGTCCAGGTGGTGGCGGTAATACACCGTCAAAAAAAGGAAAACAAGAAGAAGAATCCAATGTGTTTTAAGTGTACATAAGTTTAATGTTTCCTGCCATTTATTTTCTGCCGTTTTTATTATTTTCTTTGCCCTCCTACTTGCTACTTTTACTTTCAGACATCGCCGTACTCGAAAGGTAAGGTTCCACATTTTCATATCTTTTTTTTGCATTATGTTCTATTATCTACTTCATTTACAGGTATTAACGGTTAGGTTAGGTAGATTGAATGATTCAAATGTATTTGGCTCTATTTCATTCTGGTTTTACCCTTATTATAAAATTTAATGTGGTGTTTTTGTAGAGCTTAGAACAAAAATCTACGAAAAAAAAATCTACGAAAAAAAATCATGATACGAAAGTCACTCCGGAACAGATTAATTTCGTATCTCGAGGTACCACTCGAGGTGATCCTTCGCTATTTCGCGCTTCAGTTTCTGAGGCTTCAGTGCATCGTGGATTATTCAAAAATATTAATTGAAAGATAAAAAAATAAGGAAATTAAGGAAAAATAGGGGAAAAGTTAAGGGGAATGCCACAAGGTCACTACCGACTCTGGTTTGGTACTCGGGTTGACTCGGTTCTGAAATCTCGCAAGCTGATTGGTCGAGACGAATTTCCCAGCATTTGCATAACTTCGTAAACTGAAGAAGAAGAAGAAGCGAAATCAGAAGTCCAGCAGCAAAGTGAGTAGAGCCTAAGTAAATTTACGTTAAAACTTCTAAAAACACATTTCTTCCACTTTATTTACATCTATGTACAATTACATGTATATATTTTATATTATTTATATTTTATTTACATCTTATGTGTTGTTTTTGAATGTTTAATTGTTATTATAAGCATTTATAGCGTTCATGTATTTATTGATATTATATACACATATACATGTGACATATGACATATATGTCAGTCAGGGGGGGTCGATCCTACTTCGCGGAAACTCGGCGTTCGCGTAGGGTCTCGGTCCCCATTAACCACGAAAAGTGAGGGATCACTGTACCACTAAGATGGACAGCATGCCAGGTCTGAAATGGGCCTAAGATATTACGGTTTATTCTCCCACAGTACAATTACATTATTTCTACTGATTGCTCAGAAGGCTTTTATTTTTAAATAAACACATGGCTTGGACAGTAGTCCCAGCCATAAAATGCATCACTGCTTAATATTAATGCACTCATTCTAATCCTTTATTGTTATTTTAGTTCATCTCAGGGATTTGTACAGTGCACAGTGGAATCTCCACATAATCTAAGACTAATAAAACAGTGATTTTGTTTAAACTGATGTTCTTGCAGAGTGATTTTCATTCATTATTATTGTGAAATTTAAAAAAAACCCACACATTTCCGCACAGGAGCCTCATTATATAAAAAAACAGATGTGATAACGAATTTTTTTATTATTTACACCTCATTGTTTATATGTTGAGGCGGCACGGTGGTGTAGTGGTTAGCACGTCCACCTCACAGCAAGAAGGCTTGGGTTCGATTCCCAGCCTGGGCGTTTCTGTGTGGAGTTTGCATGTTCTCCCTGTGCTTGTGTGGATTTCCTCTGGGTACTCTGGTTTCCTCCCACTGTCCAAAAACATGCACAGTAGGCTAATGTGCTGTTCCAAATCTCCATTAGGTGTGAATGGTCATGTAAGTGTCGGCCCTGCGATGGCCTGGTGAGCTGTCCAGGGTGTACGACGCCCTTGCCCAGAATTGGCTGAGATGGGCGCCAGCCTCCCCGTGACCCGAATTAGGATTAAGCGGTTCAGAAAATGAATGAATGTTTACATGTTACTTAATATTAATCTTAAATGGCACATTGTGTCATATCAAACTGTTTTCATATACACACCCAGATACACCTCCCAACAACCAATCAGCTTCTACCCAACATCTCTGTGTGCTATGTTTACCCATAATCCTCTCTGTGTGATGGTTGAATAATTAAAAGAATAAATAGAACCAGTTTTCTTCGATCATAAATCCATTTTTAAGCTTTCCGCTGTGCAAAGTCATGGACTGCGTGGTGAAAACAGTTTGTAGAAGTTTAGCTGCTGCTGTTCCTGGTTATTGGAGAAACCCCATTCAACTCTTGTTTCAACTGAAATTCACAACTACTGCTTGCTATTTCATGCTCTTTCTCTTTTTAAAGATATCACCTATTTCTGGGGGTGACATTGTCTCAAAAATAGTTACTCCGGTAGAAGGAGCATTCATTCATTAATTTTCTGAACCGCTTATTCCTAATTAGGATCATGGGGAGGCTGCCGCCCATCTCAACCGACTCGGGGCAAGGGCAGAGTACACCCTGGACAGCTTTCCAGGCCACCGCGGGGCAAAAATAGCATAAGTACTTAAAGTAAAATAAAAGGCAAGCCTTCCAAAGTCTCTTTTTACACGTGAAAATATTCATATTTTCATTATCAGCTGGTTTTTAATTAAAAAGAGTTTCAAAGTTGCAACGTGCAAAAATCCATTTACCGTAATAGTTTGCATTAGCCAGTTTGAAAATACTGCTATCTCACTCTTGTGAGAGTGAAAAATCCCCACAATAGGATGCAAATTACCTAGTTTGTACAAGGCAAGATAAATGGCAAAAATAACAATATACAGATATTAAACTAACAAATAAAATATAAACTACTGAACTCCTGAATAAAATAAAACTAGGCACAGATACACGCTTCCAACATCACACTAAATGTAAATATGTAAATATAGTAAATGTATATATGAATACAGACATATTAAAGCAAGGAATACCACATCATGTATTCGTAGGAAGATTAGTTCTGTATTACAAAAGAAAACGAGGTGACCCCATGACTTTTTGCTGCTTTGTGCATTACACTGTCACCCCCTGTGTGCAGAGCAGCGTGCCTTATTAGAAACAGACATAAGCTATGCATACAAGCTTTAATTAAGTTTGGGTTTAATTTCCTTAAAAGTAAAATTATTCCCTTAATATCTGCTTGAGTAAGAAAGTATGTAGATGAAAAGCTATTAAAGCATTTGCAACGCCAAATACTACTTCTGTTGTGTTTGTATTCACTAAGACGAGCCCTATGTTTGTAGTAATAGCAATGAGGTATATCTAGGATATGAAGCACCTACATCAATGATGCTTTTGAACTTATTAGGTGTTAACAGATTGTTGCCAGTAAATTTTGACCGGGAAGTGATAGTACATTTTATATTTCATTAAAAATGTACTTTACATTAGGTTCTGTGCTTTGGCCTGCTGTTTTCCTGCATGTTTTCTTTAACTAGTTGCCACTCATACCCCACATATCTGATTATATAAAAATTGGAAATAGTTATTCAGAAATGCTGAGCTACCATCTGTCATAAAAATATTGGGATTTAATTATGCACGGGCTCCATTTTCATATACAGAGCACTGATTCATAGGCATGAAAAAAAAACGTATGCCTTAAACAGTACATCCTGTTGCTTATGCCTACAAAAGAAACACTGAACTTTTAGTTACTCATGATTTCATTAGATATTGTTTGGAACATTCAGATAAAGTATCAGTTTCCACTTTATAAGTGAAATAAAATTCTGTGACACTAATGAAACTCTGTTAACTCTGCTAATGAGTAATTGTTTGCCAAAAAATGTGATTTGTTTGCCTGAGTGGCTGCTTTTCTTTAAATCCATATGTTTCCCTCTTGCCTTATTTCCCCTTTCTCTTAAAGCTCAAACTAAGATCAGGCTATGTGGGTATACTCAGCGATCACTATACTTACTTACGAAAACACACATTATTAAATGAACAAAGAAAAAATTTACAGCTCACTACTGTAGATCAGTGCTCCTCAATTATTTTCTGTGACACCACCCCCCCGGATGAAGGAAAAAATTTCATGCCCATCCCTCCCCGCGGGCGTGACTATAAATAGTATTATTTGTCTATAAAATTATTATTAGTACACCTCTGCATAACAGTGTATCCTTATTAACATTAAAAACAACAAAACAATGAAAGATGGCGCAACTTACAACAAAGAAAAACTTAATTAACATTCTTTTTTAATCTGTAATAGAAAATATTTAAAGTGCACCAATTTTCCTGAAATAAAAAAAAATACATCCTTATACAAACTGCAAACATTTTTTGACAACTTATTGCATCATTTGATAGTGAAAAATAAAAATCCTCTCTCCACCTTACTGTTCATTCCTGTTAGTAATTTTTCAATGTTGTTTCTTGCGGGGTTGTTTACTGCACTTCATATCGTTTGCTCGCTGCGAAAATCCCCGACACCATAACACGACGAAGAGAGCGCCACTGCCACCTTCTGTAGTGGATGTGCAATTACACTTAATTCTAGTACAGTATGGCAAAAAAAGCATGTTCCCCATGGTCACCCCCCCCCCCGACATCACACCTATTCCCCTGGCATCACACCCCACTATTTGAGAAGCACTGCTGTATAGAGATCATTGATCATTTGAGGTACTAAAATATTGAATTACATTAAGATTCATTAATAATATACTTCATTTCAGCATTTCGAATTTTGGCAGAAACCAGGCCTATTGTAACTTGAAAGCATCTCAGTGTGTACAACATGTCAAACATTCAGACAAACGGGATACTACAGCAAAAGTCCTCACTAAGTTTATTGCCTGTCAGCCAGGAACAGAACACTGTAGCTACAGCAGGCACAGGTTTAGTAAAACTGAGCAGTTGAAGATTAAAGGTCAGCAATTACACCCATTCTCAGACCTTTATTTTTCATTTCAGACACCACTGAAGCACCAAAGAATGATTCCTAATCCAAAAAGGCCCCACAATTCTTCACGAAGGTGCTCCCCCACCTGCCACTGAAATGTTGGTTTGGAGTGCGTGCACAAGACGAATGACCGGGATGGGCACTGTGTCTGGGGGCGGGGCAGCGAATGATGACCAGCTAATCAGAAGGCCTACCATGCCGTGACACACTATTGTGCCCAAAAAAATAATAATTACTAACACCTTGTGTTTCTGGCCAATTAAAACAGCTATTGATATACGCAAACAGCCCAGTGGGAAAACTTACATATGTGCTCACCTTGCTATTTAACACACTGGTGACTTTAAAATAAGGTAATGTTTTTTCTTATTCTTCCTATTAATTGACCTAAGTAACCAGTAAGATTATGCTTATCAATGCAAGGGGCACGATCGCGCTCCTTCACACTCCCAAAACAAGGCAATCAGAGATTGCAAGACCCTCGCCCCTTTTGACATCTCAATAAACAGGAGATTCGTATTATTTATTAAGTGTAAACTGAAACTCCTGTTCTTGATTCACCATGAAGGCACACAATGGCTGTGAATCACATGTTAATAGCTTGCTTGTGATTATCATCTTGAC
>JAQNCB010000011.1:10348931-10363318 GCA_030068295.1 Euristhmus nudiceps | reverse complement strand
TTTTTTTAAAAAATCAAAGGCATGCGCATTAGGCGTTGGCCCTGTGATGGTCTGGTGAGCTGTTCAGGGTGTACCTCGCATTCACCCAGTGTCGGCTGAGATAGACTCCGGCCTCGCTGCGACCTGCAGTGCACTGAGGATTGCAGTGCACAAGTGGCGCACTAGGAAGTGAAACACCTCTTTCGAGCTGCATGCTGTGGTTTGGAACACAGCCCTGGGATCACTATATGGGGGCGGGGTTTAAATTCCAAAGGGATGATGACGTCAGTGTGAGCGTGGCTCCGCCTCTGTATTGGGAGTCGATATGATATCCGAACCTGAGGCGCTCGTTCTTGGTTTTTTTCCTTCTGTCGGGAAAATGTCCTGAAAGTACGCGAACCACAACTAACAGAAAGTGGATAAAAAGCGGGATATTTCCAACTTGGTTGGTTTGTGGCAGTGTTGTTTTTCAGAGAGCGTTATTTCTGACTGAAGAAGAAACGAACTCGGCGACACCGTTGGGAAACTTTGCTCGTGCGTTAGCTAGCTGGTTAGCTCCTGAGCTAATGAACTTTGCTCGTGCGTTTGCTGACTAGTTAGCTCGCGAGCGAGTGAACACGGTTTATAAATGGTGAGGTGAACTTTCCTCAGGCCTGACAACGCCGACTGACTCACTGCAACAGGTATCCTCTGAGCCAGGAAGTACCAACCGGACACAGAGACTCTGAATCGCCATTTTAACGGATAATTAAAACAAAAATCCCATTCCAGAGTCACTTATTTGAAAGAAGTGAGTTTGTCCTCAGTGTATCCCTACTGCACGAGCTGAGGTAACTTTGAGCAGCTTCTATCGGACAAAAAGGGAAAATTCAGGACTTAAAGCTCAGTTAAATGCGTTACGAAGCCAGAATGATGCCGGTAAGTCGAAAATATTCTATTTTTATTAAACCATTTTAATGTAAAGAGGAAAAAATTACCAATTCAGTGTAAAAAAAAATTCACAGTCGGTTTATTTAAATGTTTTATGTACCTCTGTATCTCTTTATTTTTTATAACGCTAGATTTAAAATAAAAATAAAGGAAATTTATCGACGACAGATTAAAGTTCTTACTGATCAGGAAAACCAATTCTTTAGTGTTAAAAGGTGGAATACTCAATTTTTTTTTTCATAGTTTATTTTTTATTAATAGATGGAAGAAATTTAGAAAGCTTTTTTTTTAACGATTATTCTCAGGTAAAGAATACTCAGGGTTTGGGAAAACTAGCTTCCGGTCTGTAACCATGTTTATGTTTGGGTGCACAAACCTCCTGTCAATCATTTTGAGCTTTGTGCATATGGGCGGGGCTTACACGAATGGGGGCGGGAATAAAGAAAGATTACATCAATGTCAAATCCAGTTTGGCTTTAGCTTGACTCAGGCAGGGAGTCACTTGTTTGACCGAAACTCGTTGTACAGCTGTGTGGTGACTCACACGGGGCAGTACAATAAAGGAAATCATCCTCTAATCATCACTGCTAGAATGAAGTACTGATTGCAAGCTGATCCCCTCCATAATGAGTCTGGCTTCATTTACATACATCTCAGGTGCCATATATATAGTGTATATATAATGTTTCAGTGAAATGTTTGACATTAGCTGTACCCCTGGTGAAATATTTGTTTCATGCGTCCTGATACAGGTGTTATGTTGAGTGGTGATATTTTCATTGCCGTGAGACGTTTGGTACAGGATGCGATGTAATAGATATCTCACTGATTAAAAATATCGAAAGAGGCATACGTCCTTGAAACAAAAGACGAACGGCTTCTTTTTCCGCACTGGTGACGTCCATTCTCATTTTAATGAGAAATCCTGCACCGAAGGAGCTGTTAAAAAAAAATCACATGCTGCACTCCAAGTCCTAAAGTGCGGTTCAGACCTGGCTCGACTGGTTAGCAATGAATGCTCCGGTATTGGTGGTGGTACTGGTATAAGCACAGTAAAGTACAGATGTGAGAGGAGAGTTGGACAGACCAAACATGAAAGTCATCAACATGAAGGGGCACTGGCCTGATTACTATATATTCGGTGTGTATTACAATATATTAACATTTCAGCGTATTCTTATGTCGTTTAAAGGCTGAGATGAAAATGTTTGGTATGGAAAAGTTTATTGACCAATGAAAGTCAGAAAACCTGCAGTCCATTGCAAAATAGTAACTAGTGCTTGGCCCCCCTTCATTGTTGCTGCACTCAGGTCTTTCTTCTGAAACCTCTGGTGATGTGGGTGTCTAAAGCTTCAGCCCTCGTGTTGGGTCACGAATACGCTCAAATCTTTATTCACGTCCGTTAGGGGTAGAGTCTCTCATTCAGGATCTGCTACGGCCTGTAGATTGTGTGTACACTGACCAACAGGAGTCTCATCCAATCACAATCTTTCTGGACAGGAAGTCTGATTTTTTTTGCTTGCGATGTGGTCATGGCTCAAGTAGGTTTTTTTATTTATATATTTTTTTAAATCACATTTTGAATATCTTCCCGGTTCTCCACAAACATTTGGGGGGGCGGGGGAGAGTTATTGCGCCTTTAAGGTTTTTGTTGTAATCATATGAACGCCAACAACAGACGTTCCAGTCTATAGCGTGTCTAAGCTCAGTGCTGTGTATTGATCGTCTGCTGCAAAATTAGCATGCATACTCTTATCAATCTTGTTTTTAACAAAGCAAGTAGAGGAACATTGACTGATTGTGTGGTGTAGATAAATACAGGGACAGTCAATATTATAAGAGGAGGTGGTGGTGGTGGTGGTGGTGAGCTTGAACCAGTGCCAGTTTTTCCTTCTCTTTATCTGAGGGATGTATAATTTCCTCTTGCTGCAGTACTGCTTTTAATTTAAATGTGTATTGTTGGTTTTACTAATTATCCATGGAGCAGGATTTGGGAATCAGCCGTGCTTTGAACCCACATCACTTAAACAACCCAAAAACATCAGACTGGCATGTCTGCCTCACAGCAAGAAGGTCTTTGGTTCGAGTCCAAGGCTTGGTGAATGGTGCCTTGGTATGGAGTCTGTGAATGGGTGGGTTTCCTCCGGGTACTCCGGTTGCCTCCCACAGTGTACAGATGTGCACATTAGGTCCAATGGCTGCCCCATATTGCCTGTAGGTGTGAATGTGAGGAGTTGTGGGTGTGTGTTGGCTGTGTGACAGACTGAGGAGCTGTTCGGGGTGTATCCTGCCTCCACCCAGAGTCGTCAGAGATGGGCTTCAGCCTTTCCATGATTCTAGTCGGATGAAGCGAATTCACTCGAAGAAGGATATGAAGGCAGCTTGGGATGAGTCGAGCAATGGTGAGGGGCTTGAGAAATGGTAATGCTGCACACCGGGATTTATTTCTAGCCCATAATATTTACTACATTGTCTCATGACCCATTTTTCAGGTCCATTAGAGCAGCTGGTCATAAATGTGTCCCTTATTGTCACTTATCGTATGTACATTACTGCAGACGTGTGTCATGTGAATTATCAGAGTTTTCTCTCTGCTGGGAAACCAGATGGCTCTTTGTTCACTTGCATGACCAGAGAGGAAAGATGACTGAACTCATGTGGATGTGAACATCACCTGTTTGTGTGACATTTCACGTTCATAAAACACAAAGCTTTGTAGCACTGCAGTAAAACTGTCCTGTGCTGTTTTCAATATAACAGAGCCGAGCCTCGGGCTTTTCATTGCATGAGGGATGGAGTATTGTGTGTACTTCTGTTCAGCTGTGATAAGAGACACACTCGTATGAGGAGCCATCTTCTTCTGGTACGGACTGATGGGGCTCGTCAGTCCTTGTAATAATATGCATGTTTTAATGGTGAATTTGTCTCATTTTGATTAGACCCTCCTAAAAAACCTGAACACTGCGGCTCAGCACAAAAATAGTCTTAAGTACGAGAAAGCACAGGATTGTATTCAATTGTAATAGTCCATTTGAAGAATTACAGTATTTCAACCATCTGTGTGTTGGGCCGGCGGTATAGTGGTCAGGGTTAGGATCATGATCGAGAGGTTGTGGGTTTGAATCCTTGTTAGACCCCCACCGTGCTGGGAAAGGTCTTGACCGAAAGTCATCCAGGAGGAGTTGAACTCCTCCTCACTTCATGCTACAGAAACTGGGACAAGAGCCGGATCTTGAGAGGATGCGAAATCGTAAGAATAGGAAATGAGGGACTCCCGAGTGGCGCATCGATGAGGCGAGCGACTGTTGGGTAGCTATAGGAACAGGTTCGTCCGTCTGTCTGTACATCGCGCTTTCGTTTCTTTTCCAGATGCTTGCTTGCAATGAGCTGAAGCTTTGGCTTTCGGACTTAGTATGCCAGCACACTACTATGAGTGTTAGCATGAGTTTGTGTGCGAGTGACCATGATGTACTTCATAAGGTCAGAAAGGTAAACCTGTACATTAGGTTCAGGTTTTAGAAAAGGAGTTTGGTTACGAACATTAGAGCATCGTAATAATACATGCAGAGTTCTGCAGTAACACAGAGTACCATGTGACAAAATTAGTAATTAAAATCCTTCACATGGTTTAAGAAGAGAAGTGAATTGGTTCCTTGTTATTGAATGAGTCTTTATAATGTATGGTAGATATTCTACAAAAAAAGCTCAAGGAGCAGCAGGCATGTGATGTGTTTTCTTTCTGATCAGTTTCATAAATCCACGGAGCTCAGTCGGAACTTTCTGAGGTTGAAGAGTTAACTGTTCTGGGGGGGGTGAGAGACTATGGGTGGGGAAGTTTGGTGCGTCACAGCCTGAGGGATGGAGATAAAGCACAGCACCAAGTATATCATCCCAGGTGTAATCGCACATCCGGAGCATGGGACAGGTATTATGGATTGATTTTGGTTTTAAATTAAGTTTACGTTGCTCTCGGGTAATTCCAAAATACTGAACCTGGATTCAAGCATTACAACATTCTTTGTATTAATGTTGTCATAGTTTTTTCTGTATTGTTTGTTTAAATAGATAAGCTCTTTAAACCGGTCCCTGTATGTCTACTCCACGTGACAGCAGTGTGACGTTTACTCTGACGAATATTTGCATAAGTTCTTTCCCCTCATTGATTTGCATCTTGTTGCTGCGTGTCCATGTTGTGAACTTGAATCCAGTAAGTGTAAGTAGTCGTATTTAATTTGTAATAAATGAAATATCTTTTTTTTTTTTTTTTTTTTCCTGCTTTTTGTTTTTTTAAATAAGGTGCATGCTCAGCGACTTTATTTTTGGAATAATTGCAAGTTCCGTGCATAAAGTAGTTGGGTGCTTGTTGATCAGACAGACACTCTGCTCTCTGCAATTCATCTTGACTCTGGAGATTGAAAGGTACAGTCAGCGAGTCCTGCGGTTTGTAGCTGTCTGTTCAATGTGGGAAAATGTTCCGTTTGGTGTTTGTACATAGCTCGGGGTGTGGAACATGCAATCCGGGTAGCCTGGAGGCAGCCACACAACACCATTCCAGCCAATCAGCAACAGCCAGCATTTGTGTTTCTGCACAGGCAAATGCATCGGTTATTAATTATCCAGAAGTGGGTGCTTGTGTGAATTTAGGGTGTATTTACTTGGCTGTTAGGTTCAAATATGAGCAATGTTTTTCTATAATCGATGACTACACCTCTAAACATTACTTTGAATCCTATCCTAGTATTTCAAGGCACGCTTCATGCTGTGCTCTTAAAAACGTTGATCAAGTGTGAATTATTTTATCACTGTACATTACCTATCCTTGTATGTGTAGTAACTTGACATCACATTTTATTGACATTTTACTTTGTTACTTTTAAATGAACAAGTGCGTATTGTGTATAAGCGGAGATTTCCCCTTGGGTACTTGTGTACTCTCTGTGCCAGCTTTCTGAGCTGATTTGATCAAAATGAAATGAAGTTGAAGCACAGAGCTGTGACGAGAGATTGAGTGTAGCAGGGAAATCAGATCCACAGTAATGAAACATGGTACTGTACAGTTGTTAAATATGCTGACTGTCGGCTACATGAAAGATTGTGGGTTGTTTTTTCACGCTTAAGGGAATTGCCTTTTTCTTTCTCTTCTGAACAAGGAATTTGAGTCTCTTATAAAAATGTTGCTTTATGCTGCAGGGGACCTTCTCAGAACTGGTTTGTCTTTCATTACAGGAAATTTGTTTTGAAGCAAAGTGATTTTTTTTTTTTTTTTGTTTGTTTGTTTTTTTTTTAATAAAGATCACCTCATTCAACCAAGTCCAGTGCTAAAAGTGGTCATTTCCAGGAAAAAGGGGACATTCTTTTTGGCCAGGGTCCTGTTGCCTGAGGTTCTGTTGTCCGTGTGTTTAACACGAGGCGTCCAGTATCTCTTGTCTGTTTAATCTGTAGGAGTGACTCAAACATTCTGTCTTCCGGCAATCGACCCAGTTGTGTTTTTGTGTTTCTAAATTTATGCCTGTTGGTCCACACAAGGCCAGATAAAGAAGTAATCACAAACGTAGTAGTACAGCATCTGGTCTAAAACTATATGGACATCTGCCCCTCACAGATATTGTCCTGTTCCAGCTATCATCTCAAGTTGCTGCTGTAATAAGCTCTACTTCTCTTGTAAGGCTTTCCGTGAGGTTTTGGAGAATTGCTGTGGGGGGAATTTGTGATCATTCAGCCCCAAGTGCATGAGTTCAAGAGGCCCGGGGTATAATTGGTTTTCCAGTTCATTTCAAAGATGTTTAGTGGGGTTGAGGTCAGACCTCTGTGCAGGCTATTCAAGCTCTTCCAGTCTAAACTTGGCAATCCATTTCTTCGTGGAGGCTCCTGAGCATTGTGACATTAGAACAGGCTGATTTCTTCTATGAATTTAATGGGACTTGTCTGCATAATGCAACAGTCCTACAATTGCTCAAACAAACATGTATATTAGGCCAAAAAAAAAAAAAATCTGTTTCCGGTAACATTGCAGAATAATTTTGGGTATGTAGGTTGGTAAAGTTTTTTTATTTATTTATTTATTTTTTTACATTTTTTTTTTTTTAAACCACAGTGCGGGCACCACCTTCTCTCTCAGCACCGCTCAAGTGCAACCCACGAACTTTCCCGCTTGACGCTCTTAACGAGACAGTGTACCCATTGACACTGAATAACAGTCTGTTATTAAATAACCACTGGGTTACAAAAACACATGAAAAAAAAACTTGAGTCAGTTGGGTGACCGGAAACAAAGGTTGTTTTTTTTTTTTTGTTTTGTTTTTTTTTTTTGGGCCTTATTCTCGACGACTAATGAGCACAACAAGTAACTTGTTGTCACTTTGGAGATTTTCCAGTTATTGTTTAAAAATTTAAATACCTTTTTACATGATGATCACCATGTCAGATTGGATCATAAAGCCATAATTTGTTGCTGGGTCTTGGCCAGAAGACTGGCAACACTACTTTTCCCCCCTGTCCAGTCCTCATTTGTATCATTGCTTGTCATTTGAAAGGAAGGCCAGGGAACTATCATGGTAGTATAAGGACCATAAAAGAACAAAATACAAACACAAACTTCGCCCCCGGTGTGCTAGACCTCTTGTCAGGGAATCCTACGATAAAAAGCATTTTCAATAAAATTCATTAGTTGTGGGGGTGGAAGTTTCTGCAGAGGATCCAACTTCTAGCTTTCATCTACACAAGACACAATGAGAAATTGAATGCACCTGTGGATATTGCCTTTTACTCGCATACCTCAAAGAAGAGTGAGCAGTAGAAGGCCAGTTCTTGGCTTTAAAATTATGAACACAACTTGCACTGCTCAGGAGTCATGGCTTACACAATCCACACCGTTAGTTCCAGCAATCATGACCCAGCTGGCAGCTTTGTTCTCATGCTCATTAATTACAGAACTCTTGAGTGGAGCCAATAGGCATGGAACATGATCTAGATGGTTGTTCTGTGTGCATGCACCCACAAGAAACCCAATAAGCTCCTGCATCACTAATAAACAGGTTTAAAAACCAAAATGAAACTCAAAGAAATATAGTGGCTCGTACACCACTACTCAGACTCGCACAGAGTAAAAAAAAAATACACACAATCTGTCTCAGGTGGGCAGAAAAACTTTCACGAAGCACCACAAAACATTAAACCTATACACCCCAAATGAGCAAGCCTGTGTAAAAACTCCAGTTCAACCCAATGCAACATGGACCTTTAGAGGAATTGGACGCGAAAAGGAAACTCCTCTTCATTTGGTTGATACCTGATAAAAATACAAACCATGTACCCGGAAATTTACTCAACTTTAATGTAAAGTCTTGTTAATTATCTGATGGCTGTCATGGTATTTGTAGACCTAAATCATTTGAGTCATAGTGTAATAACTGTCCTTTAGCGACATCTTCACGGGCTGAGTGTATATTTGGGTCATTCATTCATTTTCTAAACCACTTATTCCTAATTAGAGTCGCGGGGAGGTTGGTGCCCATATTGGACGACTCTGGGCGAGTGCGGGGTACACCCTGGACAGCTTGCCAGGCCATCACAGGACAGGTACTCACATAACCATTCACACACAAACCTAAAGGAGATTTCAAAGAGAAGAGTTGGATCAGGATCACTGGTATCGCAGAAATAGCATATGTACCTCAACAAAAACATGCGCACACTCGGAGAGAGGGCTCACTGTAATGTAATGGTTCAGAGTGGATCAGGTGCTGAGGGCAAGCAAGGGTTCTGGTAAAGCCGTTTCAGCATAACTAAAGAGAGAGAGAGAGAGAGAGAGAGAGAGAGAATGTTTTTGTTAGCCACGCTTATAAATGTAATGGTTTGTAAAGAAAGTTTATTAGTGCTGAGTGCAAGGAGGGTCTCCAGCATAAAGAGAGAACCAGAAGGAAAACAGATGTGAGGGCAACCTTTGACATTCAATCAGCCATTCCACAGTCATATTTTCAATTATGTCATACTTTTTCTCTGCCTCATGGGAACACTTGACTTGCACACAAAGGCTGGAGCTGGATCCTAAATTAATATTAAAGTGCAGGAAATGTGACTGTGCAATTTAAATATTACATCAGATGGATCTAAAAGCTGAGTCAAGTACGATGTGTACCCTTGACAAAGCTACTTGTCTGTGCATGCATGGCCTACTGATTGCTAGTGATTTAGTCTGAACAGAATCCAAAGTTAGTTACTCCAGGCAGGTACTGTTTAATTTGCACCTAGAGTAATATATTTGGGCAGCGATGGGTGCGTGACATTGTACAAACTGGATTCCAAAAAAGTTGGGACACTATACAAATTGTGAATAAAAACTGAATGCAGTGATGTGGAAGTGCCAAATTTCAATATTTTATTTGGAATAGAACATAGATGATGGGTCAAAAGTTTAAACTGAGAAAATGTCATTTTAAGGGAAAAATATGTTGATTTTTAAATTCCATGGTGTCAACAAATATCTCAAAGTTGGGACAAGGCCATTTTCACGACTGTGAGGCATCCGCCGTAGTTTGTGAATGTTTTGCCAAATGGTATAAACTGAATGTTTAGAATTAAAGCAAGTAAGCAAGAACACGGTTATGAGAGGGTCCAGTTACATTGTGCTTTGAATACTCCAACTGGATGCAGAACAGACACTACTGGTGCTTTTGAAGGCAACGTTAACAAGAGTAAATTTATAGAAATCCCAATGCAGAATTTGATTTGTATTGAGCAAATCAAAAATGTTGGCGTCAGGTAAACTTGCTGAGATATGAAGGAGAAACCAGACCGTAAAGGGAATCTGTGCTCTTCTGGGTTAGGCTGGCTAAATCCTTGTGCGGGCGGTGCAGTGGTTATTACGTCTCAGCAAGAAGGTCTGGGTTCGATTCCTAGGCTCAGGGGTTTCTGTGGAGTTTGCATGTTCTCCCCGTGCCTGCGTGGGTGACCTCTGGGTACTCCGGTTTCCTCCGGATGTCCAAAAACATGCACAGGAGGCTAACTGGCTGTTTCAAATGACCCCGAGGTGCGAGTGAATGGTTGTATGTGTTGGCTGTCTCCTGCCTTCATTCAGCGTCGGTTAAGGTGAGCGCCAACCTCCCCACAACCATAATTAGGATCAAGTGTCTGAAAAAATGAATGAATGAAATCCTTATGTTCAGTGTGTGTGTTTTTCTTTTTGTGAGTATGAAGGTCTTTATGATTACAGCACCAGTCCTTATTTCTGCAGTATCCACCGAACCAAATCTCACTCTGTGTGTCAGTACTTTATATCCTGTGTGCATACTTTACTTCACTTCTACTTGGAAATGTATGGTCCCGTGTTGGCTCCTTGGGTCGTGTTACTGTTGCCTGTCGTTTTTTTTTTTTTTTCATCTCCAAAAAACTACATTGGTGGGTCGACTAGTCGTGCGAAATTGAATCGCCATCTCGCTTGCATTGTGTGTGTCCCGTCCCCCCCCCCCCCAGTATAGAGAACAGATTTGTGACCCTAACCAGAATAAAGTGCTTACTTAAAAGTCGACTAGAACCAGAAATCAGAATTGGAACCTTTCCATCACACTTCGTCTTGAACCGGTTACGCTGTGCGGAGATAAAATGTCCTCATCAGTCTTTCACCTTCAGCCTTTTTTGGGAGCCTCATTGGCGCATGTGGGTTATACAGCTGATATTTCCCGTAGTTGGCGCTGAACGAAGGTCACATCCATCCACATGCCAACTTTCTTTTTCCCTTTCTTGAGTAAATGGTGGCACACAGGCGCGCTGGCACTGTGGATCATTAAGTTAGTGCTGACTGATGAGAGCAGCACTGCCTTCATCTAGTGTAATTACCCGACTCTCTCTACAAGCCTCATCCCTTCCAAACATAATCTGCCAGTGGGCACCCTGTTCACTGGATACTGGTTTCCTGTGAGCAGTGCTTTTTACAGAGGGGACCAAGTAAACACCTGAGTTTGGACTTCATCAGTTTGTTTTCGGAGGTGAGGAGCTGATTAGGTTGAGCTCAAGCCACGAGGAAGACATTATGGAGGAAAGCTCAGGATTGATGGTGGTCCCAAATCTCGATGCGCTCCACATACTGACTTTTGCGTCAAGTTTTTTTAAAGAGAACTGTGTTAGGGTTTTGTTTTTTTTTTTTTTTATTACTGCCATTTTATTTAATTTTTTTGTTCCACACTCTGAATCACAACTCGCTATGAACAAAGTTAATGTTATTGTTGGGAATCGATAGTGTCCAGCTTGCCTGAGTTATCGATGGCCGGGAGAACTACTACTTTTAATTTGGCTTCTCCCCTCAGGGGTCGCCACAGAAAATCATCCGTTTTCATCCATCGCTGTCCTCCGCATCCTCTTGTCTCACACCAACTAACTTCATGTCCTCTTTCAGTGCATCCATGTACCTTCTCTTTGGTTCCTCTGGGCCTCTTGCCTGGCAGTTCCAACCTCAGCATCTTTCTACCAATATCGATGGTCAGGAGCAGCGAGTTATAATTTGTAGTAAAGGATTGTGTTGTCTGCGTAGATGGAAATGCCAACACGCCCTTAAAGGCTGCACATGCACAGTACACCGTAAACATTCAGAGCTGCAATGTGGACACACAATATTAAGATTGGAATCCCATGTGAGCTATCTTGTCCAGAGAAATTTTATTTTGAAGGTATTGAATAAATTTGATTTGGAATTTGTGTATTTTTTGGAATAGCTATTCGAATTTGAGGTAAATAATTTGTATTCGCCGTCTTGATGAAAAATTTTGGACCTGTGCGAAATTAGAATTAATAGATATTATAAGACACTCGAGGTTATCAGGCGTGATAGCGGTATTTTCGGCCAAAAACTATGTTGTTATCTCATGGGTATGACGCTTACATGCGAGTCGTATGCCGGTTGTTTTTCTGATAAATGTTTTGAATTTCTTATATCTTCATATAATCTGATCCATAAACAACGCCAGCTTTGGTTCAGTCGTGTCAACACTAGTTGCTCGATGTTAATAATAATTGTTGGTCTTAAGTTCTTAAAACTACTGATTCCTTAAACAATACAGATTTACCTAAACATGTGGCTCTATCAGTAATTTAGTTGATGAATTTTATCGGAAGTTGATAACAACTGCGAAGATGAGTTCTGCATTTTCTGGTATTAATTACTATATTTTTAAAAATATTATAGGAATTTTTAATCGTGAGCCTTGTATCATGGTCTATGCTTGTTGATGTATCTACAGCCTGCATAAAAATATTCATAAAAAGCTGATGTACTTGGTTGTTGTTTTAATTTTATGAATGAAGGTAAGGTTCCACGATGTTTGACCGCTTCCTCGATCTCTTGACAGATGTTCTTGACCGTGTACCTCAGTAACAATGACCAGCATTTCACAGAGGTGCCCATAACCCCGGAGACGGTGTGCCGTGATGTGGTGGAGCTCTGCAAGGAGCCTGGAGAGGTGGACTGCCACTTGGCTGAAGTGTGGAGAGGATCGGGTATGAGTAATGCTCTCTCTCTCTCTCTCCCTCTCTCTCTCTCTCGCACACTCTCACCCCTACACACATTTATTATTAGATATCGTTATATTGTTTTTGATTAACATTTTAGAAAATAAAACCTATGTAGGGGCGTGGTCATGTTCTGTGCATTCCTTATTCAAGTTGGGTGATGTTTGTTGTGCTGCCTGGAAGGAAACGGTGATCGACTTGCGTCGCTGTCGTTCACTGTGACTTAATTCTGCTCCTCAACTCGTCATCATATTTCACCCACACTTTCACAGAATCTTATTTGTTATGCTATTGTGCACCTCTGATTTTTTTTTTTTTTTTTTCCCTCCCCCCTGAAACAAGTACATTTTTATCAATCAACAAGGCAATACATGGACTTTACTAGAGCTGCACATGGGGTTTTAATCAGCAATTCCTCATATATTTTGTGAATGAATTCTGATGAAACTTTCGCAGAATTTTCACAAAATAATTACATCATGCACCTTCTATATTATTCGCTCCGCCTTGAGGTTCCAGGTTCCCTTGGTTTGTAATTTTTTGCTTCAGTATGGTGCAAGCAACAAACCATTACATTTTGTAGGTGATCCATTCATGGGATTATGCTGGGGGGGGAATCCATTCAGATCAATAAGTGATGATAACGTCTGACAAAATGTTCATCAGGTGCCCTCTAGGTGGAAACATTTAATTAATGTAACTATGGCAAATTATTATAAGAATCCTAGGTAGGTCCTGCAATGCACTTAATTCATTTTTCCCTGATGGAGGTACCCTGTACTCTGTGACCCTCTAGTTTTTGTATTAAGTTAATTTTTGGGGTTTCCCCACAATAAATTATGCACTTTGTAATTACTCCACAGCGATTCTTCAGAACTTTTTTTTTCAAAGAATTTTAACAATGTAATTATATTGTGTACCTCCCATTTTATTTTATTATTTTTTTAAATAAATATTCAGATTTTTCAGTGCTAGTAGGAATAAGCAGTGCAGGTGACAAGTCTTCCCTGAAGACTTGTAAAATTTTTTGCATAACAAACTACTTTGCTCCCCTGAGCTCTTATGTAAAGGAGAGAAACCTGCAAGTGTTTAAATGAGTAAACGAAGCAGTGCTGGGATCCGTGCAGGGATTTTTTGGGATCTGTGTGTTCTGTACAGACTCTTGTTCAGCTCTCAAGGACAAGAGGTTTCGCTGTGGTCTGTTGCCATGGTTTCATGCCTCGGAGCACGTTCCGTGTCTGATCACTTTGTTTCAAGTACTGAGAAAGGCCTCGACACCTCGGAGCGTTAATCAGCGTGTCTGACATCACAGGCAGGAAGTTTTCCTTTGAGCGTTCCTGTGTGATTGAGTGCAGCAGGTCTGTGCTTCGAGAGGTTTAAATTTCAAACAACAGTGTCTTTCATGGTTTCATCAAACCCGACTTGAGTTAATGAATAAACGGTATGTGGATGAGTGGAAAGTGAGCTGATGCGCAGTTAAGCTGAAGCACTTCTGCAGGATTCATGTTGATGGTCATCAGGGCTTGTTATATAACACTAAGCTTTTCTGTTACCATGTGTGCAATTCCAAAGCGTGTGGTTTCCTTCAGTCAACTGGACTGGAAATTTGGTTGACGACATTTCGCTACCTATCCAGGGAGCTTCTACAGTTCTAAAAACTCATGCAGGCAACCAGAATTTATACTCTGTGGTTCAAGACTCACCCTTCCTTAGAGGTGTTAGTATCACCTAGGACAGGGTCGTTACTTGGTCGTAAGGGTCTCTGTCCCTGAACAAAGCATTGGTGTGAGGGAGAGGTCGTTGGCAGTTTCACACTGTGGATGGAAACAGAGAGGGGAGTGTGAGTGGCCCAGGAATTTTGCTGCGGTTTGGCTGGGTAAAGATTCAAGGAAGGGTGAGTCCTGAACCACAGAGTATAAATTTCTGGTTGCCTGCACGAGTTTTTAGAACTGAAGAAGCTCCCTGGATAGGTAGCGAAA
>JAQNCB010000011.1:9786368-9796779 GCA_030068295.1 Euristhmus nudiceps | reverse complement strand
CAAATACAATGATAGTCATTTTTATTGATCGCAAAAACTGTATTTGTCTGATTCTGTACATATAAATAAGTGTTTCTGACTAAAATAGACTTTGTGACAGATAAGGGATAAAGAAAACATCGAAGCACAAGCCCAAGCATGATAAGTGGCACCAGTTACTGGAGAACCTGTCATAAATAAATAGCTCACAAGTTGGATGGAGTTCCAGTTATATCTGGCTTCATATGAAACTTTCTAAGGCTGAAGGCTTCGATGCAGCTATTACCAAGGAATGCTTCTAAATTTTTGTGAAGATAAGACAAAGGTATCAGGAAAAGTATGTCTTTATTTATTTATTCTTACATGGATATTAGGAGAAGCCTATATAACCTTTATACTGGAAATATAGAACTGTACGCAATACTGTACAAGGGTGAGACACATCCTTGATCATGTGACATTACAGTATTAATTGTTATCAGTATATACTACATGGGAACGGCCGATATTATTGGTCTCCTATCGAAGGACCATACGTCATTATTCGGAGTGAATAATACTAAAATCAATATTACACACACTCACAGTTTACCCAAAGCAGCGTCATCATTATGACGGTTTATAATAAAAAAAATTATAATTCATGATAACCTTGGTTTTGTTTGAGTTTCTCTGTAGTATAAAAAAAATTACCGTAAATAAGTGTGCAGTCAGTTTTCTTCTGTGTTTTTAAATTATGAAAGCTAACCTCCAAATGAGAAAGCTGAAATCACTCCTGTTAAATCCACAGCATACAAACTCATCTCAAAGCCCACGGCTCCCCTGAACAGTCTCTGCCTCAATTAAACTTAGTAAATTTAAACTAATATACAGATTTACGCACTGCCTAAAGCAGAGCTCACAATAGCTGTCTTATAGAGAGCCTAGGTTTGCATTTTACTGCATTCATGAGATGATTTCCGCTCTCATTTCCATCATCTGTATCCCAAGTTTAATTATCCGTACAACAAGTTCATGTTCTGTCAAGCCTCTGGTTTCGTTCGGCATTTCCTCCACAAACATTTATTTGTGTGGTTAGCTGAGTTTGATTGTGTGTTCTTTATTCTTTTATACTGTGAGTCTGAGCAGAGGACTATCAGCCTCTGTTTTTTTTTTTTGCGGTTTCAGTTTTATAATTAATAATAAATCTCTTTTTTGTTTTTTAATTGCTGTTGCACAGCATCTGTGTTTGTTGTGATTTAAAACTAACTTTTAATAAGCTGCGTTGCCTTCGGTGCATACTTGATTATATATTTATGTAATTATATATTTTTGTAATCAATGGTTATGGGAAAATATACAGTGCATGAATTCAATTAAACAGTCACGCAATACTAATTTACAGTACATCGAAGTTCAATATTACAAATTGTATACTACGTTACTGTTCAAGCCCGTCTGTACAAACAGTACTGGTGGAAAAATGTTTACCAACAACAACCACACTTTCCCATTTTTAGAAGGGGGGGGCAATAATTCTGAAGTATATCCAGAAAAAGCAAAGAAATTTAATTTAACACTTCTTGAAATCTATATGCGCTTATCACAGACAGGTTTCGGTAAACTACTTTAGCCTGGATTATCACATACCGAAGGTCATTCTTCCACTGATAATCTCGGGACTTTTCTTCATATCACTGATGGCAGCAATCGGTAGTCCCCAGTTTGCTACTGGACCCCAAAAGTGCTGAAAATGAACAAACCAGATCAGTATCGTTCAATTTATTTAATTAGGAATTAGAATGAAATGGTGACTCATGACATCAGGATTCATGTACAGTTTGAAGGAAAGTTGCTGAAGTAAATTTCTCAACAGCTACAATCATCAAAAAGTGAGAACTTTACAAGTGAACTTGCATTAAATCACATGACTGAATCATTCTATTCAATCAGAAGGTGTGAATTAATTTTCAATTGCAAAAAATGACCAGCTTATCCTGCTTATTACTTGACTGTAAAATGATTTTACAATAAGTTTATTACTTCTGTTAATGCCATGGGATGGTCTGTTATACTTTCCTTAAGTTGGATTCCATGGTTGCATAATTATTATTACTGGTGAATTATTGCATCATTTCCAGCCATAGCAAAAGTGGGTTAATTATTACCGGTACATGATTGGTAAGGGCAGCATAGTAAAATTACTTAATATGTCTACATTAAAAATATTTTGAATGAATTTGTAACACAATTATAGAATTCGGCTTTTTATTATAAGCATTTTATTTTATTATAAGCCTCAGCAGAGAACAACCCCCCCTGGTAAAAATAAATTGAAAAATATAAAAAGAGTATAAAATAGACAAACTTACAGTGCTGACATTGGAGGTTCCACGTAAAGTGAAAAAAGCATAGAAAAATATTATTCAAGATAAATAAATCAAAAAGAATAAATAGCAATCAATTGCGCTATGCAAATTCTCTCAGTAAAATAATACACATTTATGTAAATCCACGGAAGTGGCGCCCCCTAGCGTTTCATGGAGTTAGAAAATCAAAGGTCTCCTTTACTTCAGACAAGTACTCCATCTATCGATCCTGAAAAAGATTCCAGATTTCAGTGAAATGGCTTTTGATCCGTGAAAAATGATGAGAAACGTTTTTGATGAAGGATGCACGTCGTCACGTTCGCACTCTATAGCACACCGGCTGGACACAATGCTTTGTCTTGTCGTTGCCAACGTCACCAGCTGATTATTTGCATAAATAAATTAACCAGCATGTAGTTCAGGGAAAACAGTTTGGAGAAATCTGTTCCGAGGAGTCGGGTTGTGTCGCCAGAGGGGATTTTGGAGGGGCTGAACGTTCATCACAGGCACTGTACAAGAGATGATTAGCAGGTACAAAACCCTTTATTTCGATAACTGGGGGGGAATCAAAAATGCAAGGGATATTTGGGTACATTTAATGCTATTGAAAACTGTATGCGCTGTTGCAGTTCATTTGTGCTCTACGATGTATTGGTGAGGTGAACGTTCATCATGCATGCAGTTGAATAGGTGATGAACGTTACGTGACTTTGGGCCGTTATTTCGGCGGGTTGGGGACTGTTTTAATTGGTTTGAAAAAAAGGGTGCCATACATTGATCTTTCATCGATTAAATAACAAAGAATACAATGTATAATGAGTGTTTATTGCCCTGAAGAAACAGCTTTTGACTGACAGGATGAAAATGAAACGCTCTGGTGTCCATTTTTCAGGGAAAATCATTTCACATTTTTAGTCAGAAAATTGTTTGTGCTGCATTGAGGTCGGAAATGTTTTCAGGCATTTTACTCACACATGTAAGAAAGACTGTGGTTGTGTGAAAGAAGATTTTTCTTGTTTACCTCAGGATTTATTAGTGTTTGATACAAAACAATTCCATGAAAATCAAGGGGGGTGCCACTACCATGGATTTACACATATAAAGTATAAAACTTTCTCATGACACCAATGCTGCGTCCAAAATCACACACTAGGCACTATATAGTGAGTTTACCATTTTATCGTTTTCTGAAAGTATAGTGAGAATTATTGGCCAATACCCAAGCAATATATACTGTAATGCAGTGCATTTGGGCTGTGAAAGGTTGGAACAAATTGGCTGACGGATGTCAGAAGGGCCAGCAGGAAAAGTTAGCTCGTCACATAAATGTAACTAATTTTATCTTTAAACTGTTGATTATATGTTAACGTTTGCTTTCTGTGTATTACACAAATAATGGCACCAAGACGTAGTGTCCAAAAAGTGTTATACCACTTTATCTTTGAGCTCACTATACAGTCCTCTGCATTTAATTTCCTAGATGGCAAGCAAGGGGTAGTGAATGAGTGTGATTTTTGGATACAGCCCAAATTATTTACAAAGTTGAATACAAGTGAAATAGCCATACACACGTCATTAAATCTTTGAGCAGCACAAAAGATCAGAAGTTATACAGAGTAGATTTGTAGCTTGCTAATGTAGTTAGCATGTTAGCATGAACCGCCGAGGTGAAAAGCTAGTTCTATCTATGACTTACCTCATCAGATAGTCTCTGAACTCCTTACTACGGAGATGCTCTATAGCCTTACGGGCCAAAATGCCTGCCATAGTTTTACTCAAATAAATATATAATCACGCTATACTATACAACAAAAGAATATCAAAGAAAACTAATTTTTTTATTAGAGTGAAATTCTGTAATGTCACAGAGTGTGTATGAGGGCTGATGATGTCACAGAGGATGTAGGGAAAAGCCAGTACCACCTCTCTATGTGACATCATAAACACTTCTCTGCAGCATGATGCTCCAGGAAAAGGCTACTCCTTCCCTCTGTGACATCATTACATATTAATTGACCTATGCACCCTGCGATGCTACTGTACACACCCCATAGATATAACCACAAGACCAGCCCTACTTGGTATATCGAAGCGATCTATCTGGAATGGAATTATTCTGGAGAGAACTCCAGACTAAAGAGTGGTGATAATGCGCTAGTACAGTCTGCAGTTGTTGCTAAAAAAAAAAACAATGTACAGACAAGCAGGGTCCAAAAACGTGCAGTCGGCTAATTGGCTGTTCCAAATCACCCGGTGGTGTAAGTATTGTCCCTGCGATGGCCTGGCGAGCTGTCCAGGGTGTTCCCCGCCCTCGCCCAGAGTTGGCTGAGATGGGCGCTAGCCTCCCTGTGACCCAAATTTGGATTAAACAGCTTAGATAATAAATGAATGAATAAAGTAAACAAATACTCTGTATATCAGGCGTATTCGGAATATTCCGAAGTTGCCGTCATTTGATTACACTTGACAACTATGCTTTATGCATGTAAACAAGCTGCAGGATTGAGAAATTTTGCTTTGTTTTGTGCCTTTTTTGTCGTATTGTGATACATGCCTGTGAAAATACAGTCATCCCTCGCAAAATCGCACTTCAGGTTTTGTGGCTTCAGTGCATCGCAGATTTCTTTTTAATATTCATCGAAAAATAAAAAAATAAGGAAAAATAGGGGGAAGGTTCAGGAAAATGCCACGAGGGGTCGCTACTGATTCGGATTCGGATCCCAGACTCTTCTTCTTCTGTTGGGAAATTCGTCTCGGCCAATCAGCTTGCAAGATTTCAGAGTCGCGTCCCAAACCGGAGTCGGTAGTGACCTTGCGGCCTTTTCCTTAACTTTTTCACAATTAAATATGGAAAAGATAAGGGAAAGGCCGCAAGTACACTACCGACTCTGGTTTGGGACGGCTCTGAAATCTTGCAAGCTGATTGGTTGAGACGAATTACACAGCATTCGCATGACAGAAAGGGTGGAAGGCAAGACATTTCTTACACTTTATTTACATCTATGTTCAATTACACGTATGTATTTATCTTATTTATATTTTATTTACATCTTATGCATTGTTTTTGAATGTTTAATTGTTATTATAAGCATTTATAGCGCTGAATATGTATTTATTGATATTACATACACATATACATGTACGTATACGTCAGTCGGGGGGGTCGATCCTAATTCACGGAAATTCGGTATTCACGTAGGGTCTCGACCCCCCATTAACAGCGAAAAGTGAGGGATTCCTCTACTATGATTCAAGTAAAATGAATTAAATATTTGCACATTCAATTTTTTCCCCTGAAAATGAAATAAATAGCCTAATAAAGAATACAATTATGCCTTGGATGCAATACTTACATTCCTTGCTTTAAAGATAGTATTTCACCTGTTGGAGCAAATTGAGACACAATAGTCCTTTTTTTTTTTTTTTGGCACATCATGTGTGCGTCTTTATTATTATTTTTTTTTTAATCATGTGAGGGTCTTATTTGGTCTTTTGTTTATGTCTATGACACACCCTGCAATAATGTTACGGGAGGGGCACTACCACCCTGTGGCATCCCACCCACAGAGCTTTTATATCCTGCGTTTGGTTTGTATCTTCTGAGGTTGAAGTTACACAAACACAGTTCAAGGATTATATAAGCAATACTTGGCAAGTATCCAGAATGATTAATGATTAATGAAATCAAAGAGCGGTGACCGGTAGGAAAGTTATTCCACTCATTTACATTTACAGCATTTAACAGACACCCTTATCTAGAGTGACTTACATAAATGGAGCCTTAAAGTCAGTTTCAGTGAATATATTCCAATCCTCGTTTACTATGACACAGGCTAAGTATACCATCAGTCAGAACCGAATAGGTTGGTAGGCTAGCATGAAGGCTTTGAATCTCATGTGGGCAGCTACAGGAAGCCAATTGGGAAGGTTGAAAATAAGCTTTGCCACTACCTTCTTAATCAGTTGCAGTGGTCGAATGGTGCTCAAAGTCAGACCTGCGACTCAACGTTTACACTATTAACGCTTAGGAGTCGCTGGACGCGCCCTTCCAAGTCATGTGGCCAATTTAAGATGATGTAGCAGGAAAACCTTTTAAGTGGTGTTGACAGGCCAAGTAAAATCACAGTTATGATTAATAATTCTGTAATTTTTGGGAGTTAACCCGGTAATCATGAAGTGCTTCGAGAGGATCCTTCTTAACTACATCAAGTACGTTATCTCTGCAGGGCTGGACAGTCTTCAGTTCGCCTACATGCAGAACCGCTCTATGGAGGATGCTGTCTCACAAGCACTCCACACAGCAATGACTCACCTGGAGCACCCAAATGCTTATGTATGGATGCTATTTGTGAACTTCAGCTCAGCTTTCAACACTGTTCTCCCAGAGCAGCTGGTACTGAAGCTCTACAACCTGGGACTGTCAGCCTCTTTATGTTACTGGATGAAGGACTTTCTCACCAACTGACCTCAGGTGTTGAGGGTAGGGAACTCTACATTATCCACCCTGATCCTGAACACTGGAACACCGCAGGGCTGTGTGCTCAGTCCGGTCCTGTTCAGCCTCTTTACTCACAACTGCTCTGCTATACACTCCACAAACACTCTTGTGAAGTTTGCCGACGACACCCCCGTGGTAGGCTTCATATCAGACAATGATGAGACACTACAGAGTGGAGATACTGCACCTGACAAACTGTGTTCAACTAACATCCTCATCCTGAACACCAGCAAGACCAAGGAGTTCATAGTGGACTATAGGAGACCTCTCCTGGTTTGTCAACACCTCACAACTGGTGAAGAAGGCCCAACAATGTCTGTTCTTCCTCAGGAAGCTGAAACACACTGGATTCTCCTCTCAGCACCTGAAGAACTTCTACAGCGCCACAATAGAAAGTCTTCACTGTCTCAGCGCAACGGTGTGGTACAGGACTTGGAAAGGACTTGGCTCAGGTGGTGAGAACTGCAGAGGGGATTGTGTGTTGCCATCTACCAGATCTGACACAATATATGCTGTTCGGGTACAGAAGAAGGCTGGCCGCATTGCAGCGGATCCCACACATCTGGGACATGGACTGTTTGTACCACTTCCTTCGGAAAAACAGTGCAGAATCATCAAGACCAGCACAAGCAGACTCAAAACAGCTTTTACTCCAGAGATGTTAAAGCTATCACCCCTCCACCCCCTCACAGTCTCACACACACACACACACGTGCGCGCAACATGCAACCCTTCCCCACTGACACATACTCACTTACACACACTCTCACGCAGACATCAGTTCTTTGTACTAAGGACATTCAATATACAAACTGTACAACTTTATTCCACCGCCGCACTCTACCTCATGTACATTCACATTCTAGTTCATCCGCTTCAGACATTTGTATTCCAGCCTATCCACCTTGCTGCTTTTTATTAGTTTATTTATTCCAGTTCACAGTGCCTCAGTGTACATATTTTATTTCTCCAGTGTCCAATTCTTATCTCTCATCCATAGGTACAGTTTCCATTTCCATTTTATATTTTTACTTAAAGTTTAGTGTACCGAATTTATATTCTGCTCTTGACAGCATTAACTGCAGTTTGTTGTCTCGTTTGCATCTTTTTAACTTGTTTGTACCTTCTACTGCTGAGAGCCTCATACGAAACTTTATGTGCGAACATGATGACAAACAAAAAGAATCTTGAATGAGGCGTGTCAGCAAAAAAAAAATCCTAAGGCAGTCTGAAGGTAAATGCTGCCATCAAGTGGACAACAGGACGAGGAATACACCCTGGAAATGTCAGTGCTAAATTTGTACATAATTTCTTAAATTTACAATTTATATTCGCACCCTAAGTCATAAAAATGGTTCTTTAAACATGTTTGCCTGTGGAAAAAAACAAGCTTTTATCTACTTGGATTTTATGCATTTTGCATTATTTTAGGTGCAATGTATCAATACACTATGTGAAAATAAAAAATAAACTGTAAGGTCACAAAGGTGAGATTATGCTGAAAAAAGCAAGGTACACTGTTTTTTAAGGTGAAATATAAAGGTAAAATGAAAAGTAGTCAAAAATGGCCAGTTATAACCTTGAATCTTAAGGGTGAAACTCTTTGTTTCTTCGGTGCATGCGAGCTCACTCCATAGGTACCACAGTTATGCTATATATACACTTTTATTTGCTCGTTTTCTCTTCCTTGCACTAACCACCCCTCCAAATTATTTGTGGAAACACAAATTTAAAGTGGTTACACAAAGCCAAGCTTAAAAACCTAGGGTGAAATTACTGCAGTCATCAGAGACCATAGATAGTGGCATTGCTTCTTGTACAAACTTTTAGACAGATGCAAAAATGCATATTATTATTATTATTATTATTGTATAAATAATTAATTGTTTCTTCCTAAACAAAATGCTAAAACTTTATTCCAAACCAGCAATAAATGAAGCAATGATGAGCTTTTGCCTTAAAAATAGAATAATCTCAGGTATAACCAAGTTTTACTGAGCATTTTGGAGAATCAAGGGCAGTGGAGGCTTGGTGGATAAAGTGATGGGTTACTGATCCGGTCAGCGGTACTGTCACCACTGTTCAGCATTTCAGCAAGGCTCTTAATGCTCAAGTATATTTTAAAAAACTTATTGTAAGTCACTCTGGATAAGAGCATCTGCCAAATGTCACCAGTCACAGTTCTCCTGGAGACTTTCACACCCAGCAAAAAGCCATTATTATTCTTGTCTGAAAAGTGGTCTCTTACATAATATGCTGCTTTCTTTCTTTCTAAACAGACATTTTGCTCTGTAACATTAAATTTTGTACTGAAGAACTATTTGGAAATAAAAGTTGTTGTACTGAAACACTAACATACATTTCATAAAATAAAAATCTACAGCAAAATGTATACCGGTAACTAAAACATGGGGTACCTAAGACTTGTCACAGTACATACTGTTTTATAGGCAGGGTGGCAGTGCATCAGGAACCTGATCAAGATAGACACACCCACCCACACACACTCTCCATTGATTGAAAACACCTGACACTAGATTCACCTTCAAATTATCTGCTCATCCTACAAGTTCACAAACTTTAGCTACTCATAAATACGTCACTTTGGATCATTTTCCTGAACAAAAAAAATGACCATGTAAAATATTTTAGCTCATTAGATTTAATTGGATTGTCTTTATTTACTTTTAGGATTGTGAAAATCTGAAGACTGTTTTAGGTCATATTTATACAGAAATGTAGAAAATTCTGAAGGGTTCACAAAATTTCAAGCAGCACTGTACATGGGGGATAAGGGCACCTGCCAAATTCCATGATCTGAGTCAAAGTCCCTGTAAATGCATTTACAATGAACTTGCAGCATGTCTATTTCATGTATTATTCTTTCTACTCACCGTCTCAAACATCCTCACCAACAAGTTGCTCTCGCTTTGTATTTGCATTTTGAGACCACACAGAATAAAGAATTGTTTATTTAATAATGTATTAATTAAAGTCTGTAGTCAGTACAGTCAGAAAAAAAATCATCAGCAATTCAATTTTATTTACTACACGGCCCAAGTTAACTTGATGACGTACCTACATGTCATCCATGTTTCGGAATAAATTACCGCTAATTACAATTCCTGAAATCAGCAGCGTGACGTGACCCATACATTTAAAAAAAAAAAAAAAAAAAACAAGGCAAATGTGCGTAACAGTATTTATATAATCAATAACATAAAAACCTAAGTGTATTCTCTGTCTGAAACATTATTTGAGTGGTATGATTGGCTTGCTCTGTCCAGGACAGAAATCCTCTGTGATTCATGGCTGCTCATCATTTCGCTAATTTTTTCTCCATGCTGCAAAAAAGGAAGAAAATATATATATGTTTACAGTACCTTGTTTGTCAAGTAATAATAACTGTAGACTTTAAGCCACTAAGAAGTCAATAAATTAACACACACACACACACACACACACACACACACACACACACACACACATATATATATATATATATATATAGAAATACACACACACACACACACACACACACACACACACACACACACACACACACACACACACACACACACACACA
>JAQNCB010000011.1:9740753-9752526 GCA_030068295.1 Euristhmus nudiceps | reverse complement strand
GTGTGTGTGTGTGTGTGTGTGTGTGTGTGTGTGTGTGTGTGTGTGTGTGTGTGTGTGTGTGTGTGTGTATGTATGTAAAAGTGCAAAAATATAGACAGATGGCAGAAACTGCCACCACTGCGATGTGGACAGGATATGGACGCCGCTCGGGTATTGAGCAGAGAGGCGAAAGCTGATCTCACCATCAATAAAATGAACACTGATCTCTGCTTCTTCCTGCAGACAGAGGACAAAAGATCCAGAGGACAAGAGTGTGTTGGTACACTTCCCTTATGGTGTTTATCCACATCGAAATGAAACACTAATATTTATGGCATTGAGGGGAAGATTCTGTTTCTTACATGCTTGCTCAAATTGTAGCGACAGGGAGGAAACCGAACTTGGTGCACCCTTTAAATATATATTTATAGGTATGCACGTGTTTGGATCTGTGCACGGCGGCCTTAACGTTAACCGTAACTGGGAGGGCTGTGTTTAGGCAGCTGTATGCGGAGCAGGTGGTAGTGCACTGTGTGTTCGAGCACTTTTTTTTTTTTTTTTTCGTCCTGGGACGTTAGCTGTTTTAGAAGTTTGTGCTACAGTAGCTTTTCCTGGGATCAGATCAGACGTAGTAGCCTTCATGCACTACATGGAACAGTGACACATTTGGCAGTTTACTGGTTGTCCATCTTTGGATGCGCTTGGGTAGATACTTAACAAAACATACTCTGGAGCATCACATGAGGCGCCGGTTTGGAAATGGAAAGATCCCCTTCTGTAGCCATTACAATGTGACCTCTGTCAAAGTCACCAAGGTCCTTCCATTTGCTCATGTGTGTTTGTGTATCTATAACAGGGGTGGCCAGTCTTATCCGCAAAGGGCCAGTGTGGGTGCAGATTTGTACTTCAACCAAGCAGTAGCCACACCTTCCAGCCGCTTCAATCACTGAGCTAAAGAAAAGAAAAGAAAAGACTAGATTGTCCATTAGCATTTCAATTTTGAAGCTGGGAGGCGGCCATCTTGGAGAGAGTTGAAAGTTACACTCAATAGCATGAAAAGATATGAAAATAAAAAAAAATACATCCAAGATGTGTATTTTTAGTGACATATTTCAGAGTTTAATTTTTTTTTTTAATTCTTTACAAATATAAGTGAAATTATTGGTAAAGTTATACGAGTTTAGGGTATTCTGTGTGTAAGCAGTAAAATTTTGAGGGTTTTCAAGTTGTGTTGGCTTTCAACTGCTACATTTTGAGATCTTAAAGCATCTTAAACATCTTGAGGTCTCACCAAGATGGCTGCCACCCAGCTTCAAAACAAACACTAATGCACAATCTAGTCTTTTTTATTGGTGATCAGTGATTGAACAGGTGGAAGGTGTGAATACCGTTTGGTTGAAGTGAAAACCTGCACCCACACCGGCCCTTTGCGGATAAGATTGGCCACCCCTGGGCTATACTCGCCGTTTCTGTTTATATTGGTATTTGGACAGGGACTACTTCTGTCCAGATGTTATTACCAAAGATAGATTTCCCAATAATATTACGTATGATGGGGTGTATGAGGGTTTTGGCTACTAGTTTGCTTTTGTGTTTCCATCGCCATTTGTTTGAGTGTTAACCTGGGGTTTCTTTGGGGCGATAATGTCCCTGAAGTGCACGATTTGAGAGAATGGTGATGTGCGTGGGACGATCGTGGGATCGAACCATGATGGCCTTGAAGGAACCTGATGGATTTGTGATTATTTTTGACTGATTATTACGATTTGACGCCAATTGTGATGGAATGTGGGAGCCGCAGTAGAGCCTAACAGAGTGTGACGGACCTTCGCCATTGTAGGGGATCCCGAGGATCTTGGAAGCGCGATGTCTCTTGGATGCTCCCTGCATCCTTTTTCTTCCCAATCATCCTCCAAGCATGTTCATAAATCATGGTGCTCCATGCTTTTTTTTTTTTTTTTTTATCTTATCTTCATGTCCCATATCATGTCCCAGGGTAAACCCAGGTTAGCAGTCCCCACATTTGACTGAAAGTCTAAAATGTAAAACGGATGAGTCTACAGGACGCTACTTGCTTCAGTCAGCTTGCTGAGATCAAATTCTGCATCCGAAGACTGTATCGCTTTCCTGGCTGTCAAAAATGTACACACTTTAATCCAATATGCACATTCGTCTTTTGTCAACACTGCTTTTAGTGAGATTGAAGAGGTGATAGTGTAGATATACCTAAAGTACGGTACTCAAATACAGAGAGAGAGAGAGAAGAGACAGACAGTGTGTAGTTTTGCTTTAGAAAAGTGATCAGTAAGACTGTAATCTTTCAGAACAGCTTCATGTTCTTATCTTTTGCTTTTAATATATAATCTACTTCTACATTGTTTAATCTTATTCCCTTACAACCTTTTAACACAGGGGTCGGGAACCTTTTTGACTGCGAGAGCAAACAAACCCACATATTTTAAAATGTAATTCCATGAGAGCCATAGATATTCTTTTTTAATAATGAATAAAACTAAATGCAAAAGGAAGACCAACTATTTTAGAGCTTAATAAGACTCTGAATTTATTTTTTAATAACATTGTTAAAATGAAGTTATTCAATATTAAATAAAGTACTTTTTACTATTAATGCACCTTCTGGTGCCGCATGGTTTTGCTGACGGCTCTACAGTCTGGTTGGTACGTGGTGAGGTTCGGCTGAGAGCCAGATGCAGTAATCAAAAGAGCCACATCTGGCTGACGAGCCATAGATTCCTGACCCCTGTTTTTACAAATCAAATCTCTGGTACTTCTACTTTCATAGTAAGATGAAGTTACATGAAGGCTATTATTGAAATTCTTCCCTTTTCTTTCTTTTATAATTCTGTTGCATTATTATTATTTGCTTATAACTAGGAGATATAGATGTAACAATTTACTGTATTATTTAAGCCACCTCAGAAATGAGGCAAAAAAAAATACCTTTGTTTCCGGTAACATTGCAGAATAATTTTGGGTCGGTAAAAGTTTTTTTTGTCGTCCCCCCAAAGCCCCTCACAGATGCGGAGATGAAGGGTGCGCGCGCCGCCCCGGCCACCCCTTCTTCTCTCAGCACCGATCAAGTGAACTTTCCCGCTTGAGACTCTTAAAGAGACAGTGTACCTATTGACACTGAATAACAGTGTTGTTAATAACCACTGGGTTACAAAAACACATGAAAAAACTTTACAGTCGGCAGGGAAAAAAGTGAGTCGGTCAGGTGACCGGAAACAAAGGTTTTTTTTTTTTTTTGCCTTACCACCCTGAATCTTTAGATTTTGCAAGGCAATCTTGTTTATTGTTAATAATAATAATAATAATATAGTCTTTAGACATGATGATTTCGGTTCCTTAGTTTTACGTGCCACATTAGATTGAATGTGTTCTTGTGGAAGCCCTTAAAGCTGTCGGACATCAATATAAGCTCCAGTGAGATGTGTCTGAATACTTCTGTTTATTGTTGACGGCTTACTTAACGTCTAGTATTCCATCCTCCATCTGTGGCTTTGTATGGCACCAACCTATTAATTATTGTTTCAAACCAGACTCTCCTACAGTTTCAGAGAAGTCTTCACCATTTATCAAGTGTCGAGTCATTGAACACCGTAATGGTGTTCTGCTGTTATAGAGAGCTGCTTTCCGCTATGCTCTATCCATCTCCGTAAATGTCATGGTTCAAGTCAACAATGTTGTTTTTTTTTTTATTATTTGAGGATGTAAATTGATTTGATGTTGTAGTTCCTCAGAAAAAAGCCACAGACAAAATGTCTAAGAAATCCAGATCTTATTAATGTACAAGTTGCATCGTACAAAATGCAGAAGGTGGTGGTGGCCCGATGGTAGGGTAGTGGATTGCTGATCCCAAGGTCGGGATTTCAAGCCCCACTATCAACAGGTTGTCACTGCTGTCCCCTCAGTGCAGCTAACCAGGTTATCAAAGACCAGCCATGTCTCATCAGGCTTGGAAATGCTAAGTTTTGCACAAATAGTCTTCAGAACAGAGAAGAGTTTAATTTTTAAAGCTTTTGTTTTAATTTAAAGAGTGAGAAAACTGACAGACTGGTAACCCTGGGTTTGTGCCAGGGTCCGGTGTCTGTGATCTCCGCAATTCAAAAAAAATGTGGCACTACACAATTTATGACCAGACTTGGAGCATGACTGGGGTATAAAAAGGAGACAAGAAGGATCAAAGAGATGAAACTTGAAGGAATTCTGTTTCCAAATTCATCAAGATCCCCTATGATGGCACATCAACGTCTGTTAAGCTCTACTGCGCGCTAATACGTCATGAGTGGCGTCAAATCGTAATGCATCGTTGTAATCTCGGAAAAATTTTTAACAGTCAAATATTTTTCCTCGATCAGTATGATCATGACTCCATCAAGTTCATTCATGATCATCACGATTTGATTGCACAACCCTCACCGCTCCTCACTATTCTTTCAAATTGCGGAGATCGCAGACATCGTGCCCCAGTGTAAACCCAGAGGAAGAGAATGACGGTTTTTAGCTACTATAATAGAATGATGAGGGAAAATATTGTTTGTGAACACTCCATCATTTGAATGCAAGTAGATATGGTTAAAGAGTTATATAAATTGTTTGTAAATAAGAGCATTCGGAAAGTGCAAACCAGGAAAAAAATTCGGAGACTGCGAGTAAGAAAAAAAAATTATGCAGCGCTGCCTGGAGTGTTTGCTATAATGACACACTTCCAAAAAAAAAATCATCCTATCACACAGTGTTAAAGAATCCTTTAAAAACATTCTTGGATCCAGAATTTGATCCGGACAATCGGCAAACTATAAGGCCAAAAAAAAAAACCTTTGTTTCCGGTAACATTGTAGAATAAATTTGGGTCAGTAGGTAGGTACAAGGTTTTTTTTTTCTTCCTTCACCGAACCCCCCCTTCTCTCTCACCACCACTCAAGTGAACTTTCCCGCTTGAGACTCTTAAGGAGACAGTGCACCTATTAACACTGAATAACAGTAACCACTGGGTTACAAAAACACAGGAGAAAAACTTTAGAGTCGGCGGAAAAAAGGGAGTCGGTCGGGTGACCGGAAACAAAGGTGTTTTTTTTTTTTTTTTGGCCTAATAGTCTTCCTCTGCTTACAGATACACAAACTAAACCAAAAAGCATAACCTCCTTGGCAGAGCTAATTAAAGCTTGTAATCTTTTGTAAGTTGTTTGTTTTCAAGATTCAAGAATTTTATTGTCACTAGCAAGAAATTACATGAAGCAATTATTGGCAGTGAAATGTTTAAGTCTCTAGTTCCCAAACAGTGCAAACAAACACACAATTGCAATCAAAGACTATAAAAGAATACAGATAATTAACTAATGGAAATAGAAAATAAAAATACGAATGTAAGCACAATATATACAGAATAGAAAAAAAAACAAGTATTTAACTAAATAGAAATAAGATTATGAATATAATGCAATATATACAGAATAGACAAGAATACTGTTATTTAACTGAATAGAATAAAGATATGAATGTAGTGCAAAATACAGAATAAAAAAAAACCATGAACATGATCACATGATGCCCTGTAGTGTTTAATTTCTTTCACCTTTATTTCAGCATATTAATTAAAATCGCGAATAAGATTTTCAGTTTTTGCTTCAGTGGCAGTTTTCACACTTTGTCTGGTCTGAACAAGGCGAAGTTTGCTGGAAGTAATACGCGCGATGTCTTGTCTGTCGTCCACACGAACAACGGTACACTGTGGCACGCTGTAGCCTCAACTCTACCAGCAGCAGCGTCTCAGTTTACCCTGGAAGAACTTCATGTCAGCAGGGCTCGCATCCTTCCACATTCTCCTGTTTCCCCCCCACCAGGTGTTTCGTTGTACACAATCAATAAGGCTTTTGGTTTACATCTGGGCCGATCTATCGTTATTTCAACATGCCGCGTCAACAGACACCCGAGCTCAATGACAGCCAAGCACTGCAGTTTGCAAATTCTCACTGTCTTACCAAAATACCACGTTTCCACGTCGCTCTGAGACCATATGGCAGAAGGCGAACCTGATAGCCAGGGCTGTGTGTGTGCTTAACGTTACACTTCTGTTTTGTATAACCAAGCACCGCTTAATGCTGTTTTAATGGACTTCACAGTCCCGCCGGGGTGGAAGGAGGACGGCTGCGAGCAGTGGGCACTCGGACACGTTTTGGCGCTCAGGACCTACAGACACTCATTAAATATTTATCTCTCTGCTCCGGTTCTGTTTTCCACCACTGCTTCTCCTCTTTTCATATGCATTGATCGGGTCTGTAAACATACACAAGTGACCTTAATCTGCTCACAATATGCTACAAGGGTTTGGTTCCCTTCCACCAGGGATTTGACTGTCTATCACTATTCAGTGTCTCTTGTATTTTTCTTCCGATGCAGCAAATGTGAGGGTGTTGTGGGTTTTTTGTTTGTTTTTGAGTTTTTTTTTTTTCTACCCGCAGCAAATAGAAAACTAATGTTAACCTTTTAAGGTCACATTAATGCAGGGGTGCTCAATCCTGCTCCTGGAGAGCTACCTTCCTGAATATGTTCGCTCCAACCCTAATCCCAACCTGACCATCCGGTCATCTAATCAAGGCTTAAGACTTTGAATGGAGTCTTCGTTTCAAAGTCTGAAGTCTTGATTAGATGACTGGATGGGTCAGGTGGGCATGATTAGGGTTGGAGCAAACATATTCAGGGAGGTAGCTCTCCAGGAGCAGGATTGAGCCGTGTTTGAGGAATGTGGTAATCAGTCAACATCCCCTATTTGCTGCTCCTATTAATCATACTATGGTTGTATCTCAACCGACACTGAACAAAGGCGGGGTACAGCTCCTGAACAGCTCACTAGACCGTCGCAGGGCCAGCATACACGCACAGCAAATCACACTCACACCTAGGGGCAATTTGGAACAGCCAGTTAGCCAAATAGTGCATGTCTTTGGTCAGTGGGAGGACACCGGAGTACCCAGAGAAAACCCACCCAAGCATGGGGAGCACATGCAAACTCCACACAGAAACACCTGAGCCTGGGATTCGAACCCAGGACCTTCTTGCGCTGAGGTGTACGTGCTATCTGCCAATTTCTGTATGTTTTATAAACCTTCATTCATGTTGTACACTCTGTCCTTGATCAGTTTGAATTGAATTTGTTCAGAATCTGTAAATTTCTTTTTTATAATTTTGAAATGGGATTTGCAGAGCTTTCCGTCAGCCTGGCTTTCTTAAGCACTTTTACCAGAGACTCATTCTACCACCAGACCAATCATTTTATTGATATGTGGAGTCTGATGCCCTTTAACTACAAATGCTTGTGTTTCTTTTCAGCCTTAACAGCGTACACATACCTCACCATTTTTGATCTCTTCAGGTAAGTGTCTGCAATATTCGCAACCTGTTTAAAGCAATTCCAGTAGCTGTTTAGACCATTTGTCATATAGAACCTTAACAAGAAATGAAATGAATAATGTACACAGCACCCCCTGCTGGCCCCCTGCTGTAATGCCACACTTCCAAAAAAAATTTCTATCGCACAATGTTAATAAAGAAAGCATTAATAAAATTCCTGGATCCAGAGTTTGATCTGGATTATCTCCGAAATCCAATGAAGTTCACTTTGTCCAGACTCCCACCTCTGGTAGCAATCTCATGAAAATCCACACACTACTGCTAACAAACACCCAAACATATCCTGCCAACTAGTCTAAACAAAAACTTGTATATACATACACCACTGACAAGGCTACTACTCCTACTGTTTTTTACTACCCCGTCATATTTTTGCATTTATGGAGCATTTGCCGGTGTGACTCCATTTTGAATTAATTATTAATTTTTCCTCATAAAGTTCTTTGCGTTTGAAAATACAGTTGTACCTCGAGATACGAAATTAATCCGTTCTGGAGTGGCTTTCGTATCATGATTTTTTTTTTTTTTTGTATAATGAATCACGTTTTACATGTAAATCGTCTAATTCGTTCCAAGCTATCCAAAACGTCACATTAAGTTTTATGATAAGGGTAAAACCTGAATGAAATAAGAGCCAAATACATTTGAATCATTCAATATACCTAACCTAACCGTTAATACCTGTAAATGAAGTAGATAATAGAACATAATTAAAAAAAACCAAAACAAAACTGTGGAACCTTAAAACAAAAACAAAAATGTGGAACCTTACCTTTCGAGTGAGGCGATGTCTGAAGGCAAAAGTAGTGAGGAGGAGAGCAAAGAAAATAATAAAAACGGCAGAAAATAAATGGCAGGAAACATTAAAACTATTTACACTTAAAACACATCAGATTCTTCTTGTTTTCCTTTTTTTGGTGGTGTATTACCACCACCACCTGGACTGGAGAGGAAGCGCAGTATCATGGTACTGTGCATAATGGGAAATTGAGTTCCGTTTCTATCTCATGCTGAATAATTTTTCGTAAAATGAAGCGAAAAAACCTTTTGCATATCATTTCGTAAAATGAACTTTTCGTGTACTGAAGCTCTCGAGATTCCACTGTATATAGGCATCAAAGAGCAGTTCTACAGCCTCGATTCCATAAACATTGGAACCCTGTGTAAAATGTGAATCAAAACAGAATGCATTGTGTTGCAATTATTAAAAACCCACATACATTTTGTTTGCATTATTTCCCGATCATGATCTGTTGTCAAGTAGCCAAATTAATGGTAAAATGTTTACCCAGCAGTTTCTTTTCAGTACCACTTACTTTTCCATCCTTTTGCTGTCACTGTCCAATATTTTGAGACATACTGCCGCTGTCAAATATACTAAGAGGTAATATTTTTTATGAAGCAGTAAAATTTCACATTTCACAACATTTTAACATTAGATGTGTTTTTTCGATGTTCTATTGCGAATAAAATACTGGTTTATGAGATTTGCAAATTATTGCATTTTATTCTTATTTACATTTTACACAGCGCCCCAACTTTTTGTAATTAAGGTTATGAAATAAACCATCAGACACTTAGAGTGGGCAATAAAAAAAGGCTTTCGCGGTCAATGGCAACCTAGCAACACTGGCGACTCGGTGGTCTTGTTGTCAGGGCTGCATCAGGACGCATTAGCATTCAGGCTGCAACTATACTGTGGCCACGTGTGTCATTCAACATCAGGTCTGAAAAGCACCTTGGATTCATTTTAAACAGGCGATGTCTGCTGTGTGTTAATTCGGTATTAATATCATGCTCATTTACCAAACTATTAACACTATTCACTCCTTCCTCATATTTTTGTAGTTTTGCGAAATATTGTCTGAAATACCATAAATCTCTGGGTTGTTATGTATTCCATTCACTGTGTTCTGCTATCTGCACTGTGCTGTCTGATAGGATTCAATCTGTGAGCACTAGAAAAAAAAAATCACCACTCGAATTTTGATTTGTCTCTTCAGAAAGCTATCAGGGACTGATATCGCTCTTCTTACAACATTTCTTATTCATTGTCTCTCAGAGTAGTGCTGGGAATAGTGCTGTGATGTTATTGGGCATGCTTCGAAAATTTGCTCATTGTCTTCTAAAGAGGTAATCAGGCATTTCTTATTATTATTTTGTATTATTTTGTCCATTTTCAGAATGGCTTTTTGATTTCAGAGCCATTGCCCAGAAACCCAGGTCAGTGATCAGCCTCTTGAGCTGTATGTTGTCCACGTAAGTAATGTTGGTGGCAAAACAGGGATCGATTTAAAATTTCCTGCCAGTAAACATCTATTATTTATCATTTATTATGAACATGCTATTGAGTTTCACAATGTTTTACTTGCATTTAAAAAGGTGTGCAGAATATGGACTTGGGTGCAAGAGCAGACCGGATCTTATTTATTCATTCATTCATTTTCTGAACCACTTAATTAATTAGGGTCGCGGGGAGGCTGGTGCCCATTTCAGCCGGCTCTGGGCGAGGGAAGAGTACACCCTGGAGAGCTCGCCAGGCCATCGCAGGGCAGAAACACGCTGACGGCGATGCAGCTACTCTTGATGAAAGTCAGCGATGGTTCTTTTACATCCCTCTCACCACAGACAGTGAGAGACACGGCCAGCCTCTGATAACCCAGTTAGCTGCACTGGGGGGACAGCAGGGACAACCTGGTGATAGTGGGGCTTGAACCCCAACATTGTGATCGGTAATCCAGCACCTTACCACTTTATGAGTCTTTATGCTATTTTTTGCTTTATGAGTCTGTAAAAGTGCAGCTAGTTTGTGTGTGTGTGTGTGTGTGTGTGTGTGTGTGTGTGTGTGTGTGTGTGTGTGTGTGTGTGTAAACCACAAACCCCCCCTCATAAATTACAACCATAAACTTTTAACCAGTTTCATGCATATTTCAGCAAAATATACATATATATGTGAGGAGTGTGATTTAGCTATGTGACTGAGTAGACAGATTTATACCTCGTTCAAGCAGACAAGTGAATCTGAACACAAACGTAAATTAAAAAAAACAATAAGTTGTTTAAATACACTGCCTTGAGTATTAAAAAAAGTCTTCCTGGACTTAAGCAGGTAAAACAGGCAACAAGCCTTTGATATGATATCCAAGCTCACCAAACCATCGCAAGGACAAAACACACAACCATTCACATTCATATCCACAGCCTAACGGCAATTTGGGTCAACCAGTTAGCCCGATGTGCATGTCTTTGGATTGTAGGAGGAAACCCATGAAAGCACAGGAAGAACATGCAAACTCTACACAGACGCATCCTGGGACGTGAACCCAGGAATTCCTTGCAGTGAAGTGGATGTGATAAAGGTCAAATTATTACAAAGGAAACAATAGAGAAGATCCCCCCAGTGCAGCTAACTGGGTTATCAAAGGCCGGCCGTGTCTCTCAGTGTCTGTGGTGAGAGGGATGTAAAAGAACCATTGCTGACTTTCGACAAGAGTAGCAGCATAACCGTCAGGATGTTTCTGCTCTGCGATGGCCTGGCGAGCAGTCCAGGGTGTACCCTGCCCTCGCCTAGAGCCGGCTGAGATGGGCGCAAGCCTCCACGCGACCCTAATTAGGATTAAGCGGCTCAGAAAATGAATGGATGATGAATAGAGGAGACTGCTGAAATTACTATGATTGGGTTAAGAGCTGTCCAATAAATTATTGAGCCTTAAATCCACCGGTGGAAATACAATGCCAGGTGCACGTTGTTCTGTAGTCGGCTGTGGAAACGGACTTTATCATTTTGAACGCTGGAAAGGAAAGTATTGTGACTTGCACAAGTGCAACAAAGAGACCGGCTACTTGTGTGTGCCCAGCACCATTCACATTGTTTACATTTCCAACAGTAAGAAATGATCCAGAGCGACGAAAAATCCGGGAAAAAATGGTGAGTCTTTTTACAAATATTCTCGACTTCTATAGCTATTTTTTAATGTTTCTAAACTAAGGTAAGCTTGATAAAGGCTAGTATTCTTAAGAACCGAGTATGCCACTGATGATTACAGACATAAGTACACCATAATCCTAATACAGATTTTGTCACGGATAATAAATTAAAAAAATAAAGAAAATAATTACAGAAGTCTTAAGGGATGCGGGTTAAAGTGGTGAAAATTATTTTTAAGTCTAACGTAGACCCATTTTCCGTACTTGTAGGCCGCACCCTGTAAAAACACTCGTATAGTAGAAACGAAGATATAATAACGTTACCGGTTAATTTAATTATATTAACGCTAATATAGCGAACATCACTAAGACACTATGAAAGCTGTAAAATTTTAAAACAGCTCGGGCATGGGCCTGAAATCTTACCTTCCTT
>JAQNCB010000011.1:9477794-9488655 GCA_030068295.1 Euristhmus nudiceps | reverse complement strand
TCCTCTCAATCATCATCATCATCATCATCATCATCATCATCTTCAACCGCTTGCTCCGGGGTCGGGTCGCGGGGGCGCACATCTGTATCACAGTAAATTCCAGAATACAACATTTAATTTAAATCAATCTAGAAAAAACAAAAACAAAAATTGTTTAATAATTCATTCATCAGATATCATGTGTCCACAACAGTGGACATCGGAACGCCATACATGTTGATGAGAAAGGTACCAAAGCCCCACCCCTTCACATTTGGTATCATTGAAAAGCCCTAAACGTCCCCTGTAGATCGCAAAAGGAGTTAACTCCGTACAATGCAGTGGGTTGGAGATATTCAGGTTTACAAATGTCCCCCACAGAGGACAAATTTGAACTACTGGTAGTCAGGAGGATACGATAGGTTTTGGCATCTTTGAACTTAATGTTTTTTTTTTTTATATTTATTCGTGTATAATCTTTATCCATACATTTAAGGTGCTCAGTATGGTGTCAGGTTTTGGCCCTCTCATCACTGCTGGCATTTTTGCAGCCAGTTTATCATCAGCTCTTGGATTCCTGGTCTCTGCTCCTAAAGTCTTCCAGGTAAGCTGTAATAGTAGCTGCATGTGGCCTCCACAGCAATAAATCACTTTAAAATGAATACATATACCGGTACTCATCAGTTTTATTATTAGTGTCTCTGCAGGGACAACATATACCCATACATAGGTATCTTTGCAAAGGGTTATGGGAAAAATAAGGAGCCTCTGCGTGCATACATTCTGACCTACCTCATTGCTTTGGCCTTCATTCTGAGTGGTAAGTTAAACATTTTAGGTGTATATATGTATATATTGTATTAATATGCGTGTACCTCCTACCTGTTGATGAGCCACTGGGCTCACGTGTAAAAGCCTAACAGGCTTTACCTTTTTTTTTTTACCTCCTACCTGTGACTGGTTCTTGATTTCCCGGTTTTTACTCCACAGAGTTCATCCATTTATTTCGTTTTCTGTTTCTATTTTCTGTTTATATTCTTGTTATAACTTGGGGAAAATCACAACAAAGAAAACCAGCAAAGAAGACTAAAAACAAATTTATTCTTCAATAAAAAGTTCTTCAAAACAATATCCACTATTTAATTCCTAATGACACACTAATACCGCTATTTAACTGTTCACAAAACAAAAACTCTGCTCTGCTCTGCTCTCTATTGCTGTCTGCTCTGCTCTGCTCTAAATCACAGCATTTATATACACTAGCAACCTTCTGGAAAGATCCACAAGGTTCCAGGGAAACCACGCCCCTCCAGACAAGGTGGCACCAGAAACTTCTAGAAAACTCTAGTCTTTTCCTAATGATTTTACATCTGAGCATGTTTTACAAAAACACCACGAATGGGTGCCAAATGAACAAAACAAATATAGCTGATATAGCAAGGCAGCAAAATGTAACACATCTTCATTTACAAATGAAGTACCATGCTGGACAAAAAATACTCATACATAACAATGTTTTTTTCCCATGTGTTTCAGCCGATTTGAATTTCATCGCTCCTCTTATCTCAAATTTCTTTCTGTGCTCGTACGCTCTCATTAACTTCAGCTGTTTCCATGCCTCCATCACCAACTCACCAGGTAAGCAGTCACCTCAGATTGCATTTCACTTCCTCTGTGTGATAACTGATTTTATTCAATGCTTGCTAAATTATACCATGACTGAAATGATGTCAAAGACTCATTTGGTTGCATTCGCAATCTAATATTATTTTTATTATGTAGAAAAAAATTATTAAACAAGAGAATGTGTTTATTCATTCATTTATTCATTTATTAGCCAAAACACTCTGTCCTATGAGCATCCTAGTGAGGCTGAAGCCTTTTTCAGCCTACTCTGGGTGAAAGCAGAGCACACCCTGAACAGCTCGCTAATCCATTGCAGGGTCAACACACACACACACACACACACACACACACACCACCACCATTCAAACTTACACATAAGGGTAATTTGGAACATTAGCCTAATGTGCATATCTTTATATTGTGGAAGAATACCAGAGTAACTGATATAGACCCATGCAAGCACAGGCAAAACATGCAAACTCCATAAAAAAAGGCCTTCATCAAGCCCTGGACACATATACAGTAAACCTAAATCAAAATGAGATTTTATGGGGTTTTTCTCCATTTTATATAAGTATGAATAAAAAGTCTCCAGTAAACATATATTATTATTATTATTATTTAATATTTCATTTAGTTCGTTCATTCATTTTCTGAACTGCTTAATTCTAATTACGGTCGCAGGGAGGCTGGTGCCCATCTCAGCCGATTATGGGTGAGGGTGGGGTACACCCTGGACAGCTCGCCAGGCCATCACAGGGCCAACACTCACACAACCATTCACACCTAAGGGAGATTTGGAACAGCCAATTAGCCTACTGTGCATGGTTTTGGACTGTGAGAGGAAACCGGAGTACCTGGAGGAAACCCACGCAAGCACGGGGAGAACATGCAAACTCCAAGTGTGGTAGACCATCCCAAATGCACATGCGCCTCAGTTCGAAAATAGTCACGGAGGGGGCGTGTGCATGCTTTCACCTCTCCCTGGTCAGTGGTGGTTGTGTGATAGGGAAGGCAATACTGGCTGGGAATTGGATGTTACCAAATTAGGGAGAAAATGAGGAAAAATACAAAAAAACGAATAAAATGATAAGAATAAATAAATACATAATATGAATAATTGGTACGGTGGTGTAATGGTTAGCACATCTGCTTCACAGCAAAAAGACCTGAGTTTGATTCCCAGCTCAGGCACTTCTGTATGGAGTCTGTATGTTCTTCCTACACTTGCACAGGTTTCTTCTGGGTACTCTGGTTTCCTCCCACAGAACAAAACATGCACAGTAGGCTAACTGTCTGTTCCAAATCGTCCCTAGGTGTGAGTGTGATGGTTGCATGAGTGTTTACCCTGTGATGGCCTGGCGAGCTAGCCAGGGTTTACCCCACCCTTGCTCAGAGTCAGCTGAGATGGTCGCCAGCCGCCCCGCAACCCTAATTAGGATTAAGTGGCTTAGAAAATGATTGAACGATTAATGAATATATTGTACAAAATACTATAGATCACTACATATTTGCCTCAATTGCACCGAGCAAAGTAATTCATAGTTCATGCTTCGTGCATTGTGCTTGTATAGTTTACTACGCAATATAACATTGCAAAATTATTCCAACTGCCGCACACAGGGTGGAGGCCGTCTTTCAAATACTACAGTCGCTGGACTGCTCTATTTGGAGCAGTTATTTCTGTGGTGCTGATGTTCCTGCTTACCTGGTGGGCTGCTCTTCTTACCTTCGGAATCATCTTCTTTTTATTTGGTTACATTATGTACAATAAACCGAGTAAGTATCTCACGAATTCTTATGAAGTTTCAATCAATGGAATATTCATGAAATGAAGACAGACAGTGCCTTTGATGATTATTGACACCCCTTGTAAAGATTAGTTAAAAGAATTTGAAAAAGTCCACCTTTAGTTAAAGTAGCTTCACACCACCATGAAATCCATCCTTAAGTCAAAAGAAATTGATTTAGAGTAAAATAAATCCCTCATTAGTAAGTAATTAGTTTCACCAAAAAAAAAGTGAATATAGAATCAAGCAGCTGAGACCACGCGTTTTTACAGAATCTCTTCAGGTTTTGGGCCCCTGCTTGCGCGCTCCCCTCTTCAGGTGAGGAGACCAGGTCAGGTTAGGTGGTTGATTGAGTGAGTGGGTGAGCGTGTGAGTGTGATTCATGGAGTATGATGTCATGAACTCTATACTGTATATGATGCCATATACTCTAAGAAGCTTACAAGGACTTTTGGAAAATGAACAGCCCCACATCATCACAGAACCCCCACCTTATAGTTAGAATAATACTCCTTTCATTATAGCCATCCTTCGTTTTATGGCAAAGTGTTGGTTGGCAAAAAGCAGTGATAAATATGATTCCATAAAATGGTTCCAGTCAAAGAGAGATCAGAAACAGGTTCCCAAGTGGCGCATCGACAAGGTGTACGACTATTAACCCTGAGATCTCAGGTTAGAAACCATAATGCACGGTGCTAATTGGCCGAGTTCTCAAGGGAGGATAATGCTTACCCTCTGAGAGCGTTAGACCGCAACCATGTGCTGCAGATCAAATAGAGATGGGTTGCATGACATGGAGGGGTGTGTGTATGCTTTCGACCTTCTCTGGTTCTCTGGCCCCCTCCCTAAGTGGTGGTCATTTGATAGGCAATACTTCATGGGTGTGAATCGACTATGACTGAATGGGAGGGGGGAATCCAAAAAAAAAAGAGAGAGAGAGAGAGAGCATAAACTTCAAACACTTTCATTTCTGGTTTCACTTTCTTACAAACTTTCCAAATAATCTGTTCCATAGAGGTGGAGGATTTCTTTTAAAGACTTTTTTAAAGACTCTTGTAACCACAATATTACTTTTTCTTATAATTCACCAACAGATATCTTTGGGGATTCTTTTTTGACTATTATTTTGCCCTTTCTCTGTATGTGTGGTCACAATTATCTCAGGTCCACTTCCAGGCAAGTTTGTAACAGTGTGGATTTGATGTCTCCATTTTTACTGTTGCCCTAACAGTACAAATTGGCCATTTTTAAGCTAGTAACCATTTTTAACAACCATTCCCTGATATCTGAAGGTCAGCACACTTCTTTTTCATGTGATTTGCGTGTTGTGTTCTCTTATCTTTTTTCCAAGCAGATGGATGACCAAGGGAATTTGGCCACTGTGTCAGCTTATATTTGTAGCCCAGCTTATCAGGAATTAATGGATCACAGCTTGAAACTTCCTTAACTATCCAAAATGTACAGTTATAAATAAAAAAAAAATGCTTCAGTTATATTGTGTTCTCTATAAAAACCAGTGGTGCCAATAATAATCATTATTGGTGCCAATTATTAGTTATTATTAGTAATAATATAGTAATAATAACTAGTAATATGAATGGTGCCAATAATAATTATTATTATTGATGAGAGATTTCTCTAAATACATTTGCTTTATTTATAGGCTGGAATTTCTTATTTATTCAGTGAGAAATCAAACTACTTCACCGAATAATGGATTTTTTTCAAACTCTTTTTACTAGTCTTTACAAGGGGGACCGATATTTGTACGGGGTACAATATTAAAGAGATAGTAATGCAATAGTTATCTATTTCTTCTAGAGGTTAATTGGGGCTCGTCTATCCAAGCTGGTACTTACAACATGGCCCTGTCCTACTCAGTCTCTCTTGCTACTGTAGAAGACCACGTCAAAAATTTCAGGTAAAACTGAAAAATTACTTAAATCGCAAAAGTCTGTAAAAACATCAATGTTTGATATTTTTGTTTTCTTTTGTTGTGTTTTTTATGGCTAACGTTACCTTTTTTTTTCTTTAGACCTCAGTGTATGGTTCTGACAGGTCCTCCAAACCTACGGCCAGCTCTTGTGGACTTTGTGGGTTGTTTCACAAAGAATGTGAGTCTGATGATCTGTGGAAACATCCTCATGGTGAGTATAAAGACTGTCCTCTGCTTTTAAATGACTTCGATTACAGCTATCAGCGATGGAGAAAAATCCTCACTGGGTGGGAGGGATAGCATATTCTCTTTTCCCTGTTTATCACAGCAATGATTGCAGAACACATTTAACCAAGTAAATATGCCTATAGATAAAGGTGCTGTACTTCAACAAGTGAGACAACATTTTGCAGTCATGTTTATAGTTAAACATCTCGAGTGGTGCATCGACAAGGTACATGATTATTAACCCAGAAATTGCAAGTTCAAATCCAGGTTAATGTCACAGCTTTTGGTGACTGGGAGTCCATGGGAGATAATTGGCTGGGCTCTCATGGCAGAGATGGTATATGCAAGGGGTGGCCAATCTTATCCACAAAGGGCCGGTGTAGGTGCAGGTTTTTACTTCAACCAAGCAGTAGCCACACCTTCCACCTACTTCAATCACTGATCGAAAAAGAAAAGAAAAGACAAGATTGCCCATTTGCATTTCAATTTTGAAGCTGGGAGGCGGCCATCTTGGTGACAGTTATTGAATGTTGAAAGTTCCACTCAAATTGCATGGAAAAGATATGAAAATGGAAAAAATTACATCAAGATGTATATTTTTATTGACACATTTCAGAGTTTTAACTTTTGTGAATTCATTACAAATATAAGTGAAATTATTGGTAAGGTTATACGGGTTTAAGATATTCTGTGTGTAAGCTGTACATTTTTGAGGGTTTTCAAGTTGTGTTGGCTTTCAACTGCTACATTTTGAGATCTTAAAGCATCTTAAACATCTTGAGGTCTCACCAAGATGGCTGCCATCCGGCTTCAAAACTGAAACACTAATGCGCAATCTAGTCTTTATTTTATTGGAGATCAGTGATTAAAGCAGGTGGAAGGTGTGGCTACTGTTTGGTTGAAGTGAAAACCTGCCCCCACACCGGCCCTTTGCGGATAAGATTGGCCACCCCTGGGCTATACTCACTTTCCTGTCACTCACAGCAATCGCCAGCATCTGTGAGCCAATTTGTACAATGGGGCGTATAGCGCTTTCCCTCTGAGCGTGTTAGACCGCTGCCAAGGACGTATCCGCCACAGTTCTCAAAGAGGCGAGTGGCTAGCATTGCATGCCACAGAGGGGCGTGTGCATGCTTTCGCCCCTCCCAGGTTGGTGGTGGCCCTATGATAGGGAAGGCAACACCTGATGAGTGGAGATTGGATATGACTAAATTTGGGGGGAAAATGGGGGGTGGGAGAAATCCAAACTAAAAATAAAGAATAATTAAAACGCACACATACAAAAAGCAGTCCTGGTTCTTAGAACAAGGTCTTTCAGAGTCGGTGCCATTAACTGATGTGTAAAGCTCTCTTTGCTACTGGGATGTGTTTTGACATAATACCAAGATGCAAATCCACATACTTCAGTAATGTTTAGGTTATGCATGCCTCATGAGTGCATTAATTAATGAAAGACATTTCATTGAATTCTTGTTGCTCACTATGAATGAATTATAACGTCACAATGTCTTCCCGTAATACCTTCACACTTATTGGATTATAACGGAAGGGATTTTAGTCACCAGGGTGGTGGTGGCAGCCTGGTAGTAGGGTGCTGGTTTACTGATCCAAAGGTTGGGGGTTCAAGCCCCACCATCAACGAGTTGTAACTGCTGTCCCCCCAACGCAGCTAATTTGGTTATCAAAGACCAGTGACGTCTTTCACCTTATGTGGTGAGAGGCATGGAAAAGAACCATTGCTTTCATTTGTAAAAATAAATAAATACATAATATGAATAATTTGTACAGTGGTGTAGTGGTTAGCACATCCACCTCACAGCAAGAAAGCTTGGGTTGGATTCCCAGTCTGGGCGTTTCTGTGTGGAGTTTGCATGTTCTCCTGGTTCTTGCATGGGTTTCCTCACCGAGTCCAAAAACATGTACAGTAGGCTCATTGGCTGGTCCAAATCACCCCTAGCTGTAGGTGTTAGCCCTATGGTGGTCTGGTGTGCTGTCCTGGGTGTACCCTTCCTTAGCCCAGAGTTGGCTGAGATGGGCACCAGTGACCCTAATTAGGATTAAGTGGATTAGAAAATGAATGTCAACTCTGTGTACTTAAAATGTGTCTATGCGAAGTCATTCATGCAATAGAGAGCAGATAGGTTTCCTTGGAGTGTGTTATGCTCTGCTCTCGTACTGCCAAAGGAACGGTTTGAAAACACTGGTTGGCTGGACACCCTTCCCAACTCATAACTGTTCTATGATGGGGATAGCTGACCAAATTATGGAAGAAGACCAAGTTTAGTTAGTGTTATTTTTCATTTGTCTGTAGGATGAGAAAAAGTCTGCGGTATCCAAAACCCATATGGAGAAATTAGTAAAATGGATGAATAATAGGAAGGTCCGTGCCTTCTACACTCCACTTAAGGGCAATAGTTTGAGAGAAGGAACTCAGCATCTCATGCAGGTAAGCCAACTTTTACCAACTGGATTTTTTATCCCATTGCGAGATTTTTCAGTTTAAATAATTATACATTTTATTTAATTCTATAAAGGCTTCTGGTTTGGGGAAACTCAAGCCTAATACACTGGTCATGGGGTTCAAGAACGACTGGAAAGAGTGCGATCCCAAGAAATTGCTTGATTATGTGAACACCATATAGTGAGTAAAATCAGCTTGTATAACTGCCTATTTTGTTTCTTTGAGAATGAAGTAAAAGCTGATTAATTTGACTTTATATTATTATTATATATTATTATAATATTGCCTTTCATTTTTATTTCTCAGTGATGCTTTCGATTTTAACTACGGAGTGTGTATTCTCAGAATGATGGATGGACTTGATGTTTCAGAAGACTTACAGTCTTCAGGTAACTATGTCTGTATTTTGTGTGTGTGTGTTTTGGATTTGTTTGTACAAGATAAATGAACAAGAACTACTCTGTTTATAGTAAACCATGCCTTTGAGGCTGATGAGACCAGACCAGAGTCAGACCAGAGCGAGAATTCAGAAACCGAATCAGGTAAAGAAACTCTGAGGCAAAACCAAATCCTGTATTCATTCATTTTCTCAGCTGCTTCATCCTACCATTGGGGTTGCAGGGAGACTGGCACCCATCACAACCGACTCCGGGCAAGGGTGGGGTATATCCTGGACAGCTTGCCAGGCCATTACAGGGCCAATACATGCACACAAACACACAACCGTTCACACTCATAATCATACCTAGGGGCATTTTGAAATTAGCTAGTTAGCCTACTGTGCATATTTTTTTGACTGTGGGAGGAAACCAAAGTACCTGTTGGAAACCCACACAAGCACGAGGAGAACATGTACACTCCACACAGAAACGCCGAGCCTGGGAAACAAACCCTGGCCTTCTTGCTGTGAGGCAGACATGCTAAACACTGCGCCACAGTGCCACCCTATTTATTACCTCCGCCAGGAAGTTATGTAATCATCAGAGTTTGTTTGTCTATCTGTCTGTTACCAGCATAAGTCAAAAAGTTATGGAGGGATTTTCACCAAATTTTTACCGAATGTCCGGAAGAGCAAAAATAACAATTGATTAGATTTTGGAGCGGATCCGGATCACCGTCTGCATCCCGGATTTTTTTGAAGGATTCTTGACTGTTGAGAGATAGAAGTTTGTTTGTCTGTTAACAGCATAACTCAAAAAGTTATGGACGGATTTTCACCAAATTTTTTTACTGAATGTCCGGAAGAGCAAAAGTAACAATCGACTAGATTTTGGAGGTGATCCAGATCACCCTCTGGATCCCGGATTTTTTGAAGGATTCTTGACTATTGAGAGATAGAAGTTTGTTTGTCTGTTAACAGCATAACTCAAAAAGTTATTGATGGATTTTCACCAAATTTTTAACGAATGTCCAGACGTGTAAAAGTAACAATCGGTTAGATTTTGGAGGTGATCCGGATAACCATCTGGATCCAGGATTTTTTTAAGGATTCTTAACTATTGAGAGATAGGGCCGGTTTTGACAAAAATGCTTCTAACTTATCAAATATTACTTGGTATCATTCGTAAAAATCTCCAGACATCAACATTGCGTGTCTTTCAAAATAAAGAAAAGAGTTTAGTGACCCTATGGCCTGGTGGAGGTCTGCGCTCTCTGAGTGCTTTTCTAGTTTATTTATTTATTTATTTGTTTGTTTTACCTATTGATTGAATATTGTCACATGGAACTAAGTTTATAATGCCATGACATGAACAATATCATTGTTATCATTATCATGTGCCATGTCTGCTTTCACATTTCTTGTTTTTTGGGTTTTTTCTCTTTAACCCCAGATGATGAAAAATCAATCAACATTACTGACAATGAGATCAGAACAGTTTTTCAGAGTAAGCAGGGACATAAGACCATAGATGTGTACTGGATCTCTGATGATGGAGGTAAGATTTTAATAAATGTAAGATTGGATATTTAATATAACTGTAGTAATAATGGTTCTTTAAACAACTTGAAAATCTAATTTGGTATTTGAGAGGTTCTTCTGTCATGAATGGTGATAAATAAATTTGTCTGTGACTTTTCACTTAGGTCTGACTCTGTTGGTGCCGTATCTGTTAACTAGAAGAAAGATCTGGAGGAGAAGTAAAGTTCGGATTTTCGTTATAGGAGACCTGCAGACCATGGAGCATGAACGCAAAGAGTATGTTTGTGTTTATTTTTTTGTGAGTCGTTTAGTTACTTTGATAGAAATTGCTACACTTGTCGTACCTAATAATGAAGATGTTCTCAGGATGGTGACTTTACTCCGACGATTTCGTCTGGATGTCCATGATGTCATTGTAATGACAGACACTGAAAAGTTGCCTTCCACCAAAAAGTACGTTGATTCCCACAGGCTTCACGTTGCATGATGTTATGCTTAGTCAGTGGTCAAAAAGGATTCATTTTTGTATTTCTGCAGCTTGAAGCGATTTGAAGACTCTGTTGCCTTGTTCAGAGTCAAAGAAGGGCAACAGACAGGAGAAACAGAGCAGCACCATAAGACTTCCAGTCCGTGGCAGATTTCACATCAAGAGATGGATGTATTTAGGTTGAAGGTATGTCTGTAACAGATACAGGAAAAAAAAGTCTTGCCAATAATTACTCTCACTCCCCCCCCCCCGAAGGGTAGCGAGGGTTTTGTAATCGGGTCCGTCTGTCTGTCTGTCTGTTTGTTTGTTTGTTTCTCTGTCCATCCGAGCATGTATCTCACGTGTACATGTGATGTGGAGTCACCGTGGCTCGGTCCTCCTCGAAGAACAGATTTCTAGGTCAAAGGTCAAGGTCAAGGTCACGAAAATACGA
>JAQNCB010000011.1:8912131-8925126 GCA_030068295.1 Euristhmus nudiceps | reverse complement strand
GGCAGGAAACATTAAACTTATTTACACTTAAAACACATTGGATTCTTCTTCTTTTCCTTTTTTTGGTGGTGTATTACTGCCACCACCTGGACTGGAGAGGAAGAGAAGCATGATGGGAAATTATGTTCTGTTTCTTTCGTATGCTGAGTAATTTTTCATAAAATGTAGCGGAAAAAACCTTTGCATATCATTTCATAAAATGAATTTTTCATCTACTGAAGCTTTCGTATCTCGAGGTTCCACTGTACTCTGAATTTTGAGACGTGAGCTGTTTTTTCTTTTTGCTTTCCAACTTTATTTCTCAAGTCGATGACTTTCCACTGTGGTTTCCCTGGTATGGTGTGTATGGGAATAAAGTTAGGAATCTCTCTGTTTATATCTGGAAATGGTGACATCATTTTTTGGCCAACAGGAATTGATATTAAAAAATTCCTTTCGCCAATTTCTGATGCCAGGTTTGTTGCTCTGCTTAATACGCACAGCACTCTGATTGGTCAGATCAGCTCCTGTTGTACGCCTCATCTGTTCCTGCACCTGCTTTTTTTTTTTTTTTTTTTATTTATGCAGGATTGCTACAATCAAACAAACAGTCAGGCAGTTTTGCTAAAATGACGATAGAATTGTTTAATTTTTTGGGTCTCCTCTCCATTGTAGGGTATTGACTTGTTAATGTGTAACTCCAGGGCTTTGTATGTCTTTATCTGGCAGCGAAAGCGCTGAATCAGTTGGCACAGTGCAAACTGCAGCTTGTTGCCGATTTGAACAGTTTATTCTTGATTACTTCAATAACGAAGAAATTGAGTCAGACAATGATGCTGCTGAAAGTGAGTTTCCTGGCGAATGCAATTCACACAAGGTTGGAAATTCAAGACGTGATGTGCAGTACATTTTGGACATCTCTTTGTTCTGTGTTCGTCCAAATTATTGCATTTTTTGTTTTGTTTTGTTTTGTGTCTTTTTTTTTTCAACCATTTTTTCACCAGTTACTCTGAATTTCTACTGGGGCGTGATGTTTGTGATTTCCACGATTTGACAGAGTGGTGGGATGTGGAATCAAATTAAGATGATTTTGAGGTGGTTTGGTAGCTTTGTGACGATTGCGCTAATTATTCCAACATGATATGATTTGCTACTAATTATGGTAGAACGTAGGAAGCATGTTAGAGTGCAGTAAAGCTTAACAGAGCATAACAGACGTTGATGTGCCATCATAGGGGATTTTGATAAACTTGGCAACACTATTCCTTTATGTTTCATCTCCTAGAGGTGCCCTGCCTCCTTTCTATATTCCAGTCATATGATTACAATTCCAATCACGGTTATAAATTGTGGAGCTCCGCGATTATTTTTAATGGACGACATCGTGTCCTGGTATAAACCTAGCGTTAGGCTAGACAAATATTCATTGTGCTGTTGTCACTTTCTTATCATGTCTGGGATTCGGTTATGGAGAAATAAAATGCATTTTCATCAAAGAAAACGTGTGGTTGCTTTTGAAAGGACTTTTGAATCAAATACTTTGTTGAACTTTCAATGCGATTTTCCCCAAATTTGCGTGCTTAAAATGCTGAAGATTCCTGGCAAGTTCTGGTTAATTACTCCAGGACTGCACATCATTTGTAGAACATTCCGTATGATTTTAAAGCTTAGGATATCATCTACGAAATTGTACTAATATCTCAAAATTGAGCATTTTTGACGTCTCTGTGATGGGTCACACTAAAAGTCAGACGTCAACCTGAGTACTTCCTGGACTCATCATGATGGTAATTTTTGTGCCAACAATATAAAAAGAAATATAAAAAGTCACCCATAAGCCTGATTCCATACTAGCGTCACCACCAGTGTATTGGAAAGCTGTTGTACTTCCTGTGACAGCCAGAAAGTGAAAGTAAAACCTGAATTTTGGCACTTGAATCTTTGAGTCTGAAAAATAATGACTTGAATGTTACCTGTGGCATAATTAAAATGTGATTTTTTTTTTAGGTGTGCATTTGCATCATTTAAATTTAAATGCTGGAATTTTGTTTTCGGTTGAAGATAAAACCCCAATAAATTACAGTGCAGAACATTTCAGGTATTGTTTTTCCGCTTCTTCTTCTTCCTCTTATCATTATTATTACATTTGTGTAAGACTGCTGTGCAGAAAAACTTAAGCCTCATAAAATCTGTGTTGTTGCTTTTTGTTGGGGCATATTGCAGTGCAGAAAAATTTAAGTGCTGTTCTTGCTTTTATTAAGTTCATGTAATTCAACATGCCATTGTGTATTGTATTGAGCTCTTCTGACACTATTATACTTATACACAAACCTTCCCTATTATTACTTAAGCAATTTCCTAATAAGGTTTGGATATTTTTCAATGAAATAAAAACCTAAATTGATGATTTATTATTATTATTATTATTATTATTATTATTATTATTATTATTATTATTATTATTATTATTATTATTATGAATAGTATTATTATTAGTAGTATTATTAGTATTATTATTACAAAACCCTAGAATGGTTACCCTCTAATTTGCTAACATGGAAGGTAAACCTGGGAGAATTTTACCCTAAATTAAATAATATGTAATAACATACTTATGACATATTTATGACATACTTATAACATATTCATACTCACGCTGCCAGACATATGAGTTACACAATCACCTCAATTACACCCTGTGAATTCCACCCTGGTAACCGTTCTAGGGTTAACTAGATATAACTGATAAAGAAAGTAGTTTAAGTATTTTTTATGGTGAACTTTGTTTTTTTTTCATTTGAATACTTTCGTGGCAATGCACAATACTGAAGTTAGAACAGAGGGTTTTTTTGGAAGATAAAAGTTAACAGTATTAAGTTTAAAGTTTAAACAGTTTAAGTTTAAAGTAACTGGTAGTAGGTGAGGTATCATGATGGTGAATAAAAGTAGCATCTGCCATACACTCAAGCTTTACAAGCAAGTTCGAGTTATGGTTCACCACTTTGCCAAAATTCTAAGATTTTTTGTTTGTTAAGTCATTTAAAATCTATAGGACATAATATCGTGATAAGATGCAGAGAATCCAGGTACAGTTCTGTGTAAAAGGGTAAGCTCAAAAACCACTGTAAAATATGTGTTTTACAATTCATGCTACTGAGACAAATGGGGTCACATGGAGCAAGAGTCCAACATAAACTGTTGTCACTTATCAGAGTCTGCTGCATCCAGAAATTCAACCTGACTCTATATTACAAAAGGAGAAACTATGTGTTGTGTGCGGGGCCGGTGGCGTAGCGGTTAGAATGCTGGGCTCATGATCAGGAGGTCGTGGGTTCGAATTTGTGAGACCCCTACTGTGCTAGGACCCCTGGGCAAGGTCTTAACCACAAGTGTCCAACTTCTGATGCGGAGTGGCGCCCTTCAGTCACACCCAGCCTCTTGTTCACTCACCAAATTACAACATTCTGACTTGGTGGTGGAGCTGGCAATGCTCGAAACATGGTGATTGAACACCTACGGCTCCCCTGAGCTATGGAGATTACTAATAATGTGTTGTGATTAGAAGGGTCCATCTTATTTTTGGGAGAAATGGACAATCCCATGTGCTTCACTGAGATGTTTCTAAATGAACTCTCCTCAGAATCTGTTTTGATTCTGATTGAATTTTACCTTGTACCGTTGAACAGAAAAGCAACAAAAAGTGTAAAGAGGAAAGAATGGGCATAGCTATGTTTGTGAATAAAATATTGTGCAACCCTGGACATATGTATCCAAGAACAGCAATGAACAACAGACACTGAGCTGCTAGCTGTTGGCATCTCACCGGATAATCTACTGAGAGAGTTCTCGCGTGACATCAGTGTTCCTGTGGGCTGAGTACTCCTGATCTTCAACACTCCATGGTCAAATGCAGATCTTTTTACCTGCCCACGGTGTTCTGTACCACTGTTTATATTCTCCCCCACACCAATACCACACGGGAGCTGGATGAACTGTATGAGGTTATTGACCGGCAGGAATCACAATACCTAGAGGCTGCTTTCATTGTGGCTAGGGACTTTAACAAGGTAAACCTGAAGAAAGTTCTGCCAAAGTGCCAGCAGCATGTAGACTTTCCAATGTGCGGCCATAACTTCCTGGATAATGTTTACACTCCGCTTACCCATGCCGACAAAGCCCACCCCCCCAACCAGACTTTGGCAAATTAGATGACTCCTCGTTCCTACTGCTTCCTACCTATAGGCAGAGGCTGAATTGAGAGCAGCCAATGATGCGCTGGGTTCAATGCTGGACCGACCAATCAGACATCGCCCTGCACCTTTGCTTCTGCATTACAGATATAGAAGTTTTCCGAACTACCACCAACAATAATGTGAATGACAATGTACGCTACCGGATGCATTCAAAAATGCATCGATGACGTCGAATTGCGGGTAACTGTGCGGACCTATTCAATCCAGAAGCCATAGATCAACAGAGAGGTGCACGCTGCACTCAGAGTGAGGACAGCTGCAGTTAAATTTTGAGATGCATGTTTGTACAGGAAAGCCCAGTACAATCTGAGAAAAGCTATGAGAACGGTCAAAAGACAGAATAGAGAGAAGGTGGAATCTTGCTACAGTGACTCAAACATCAAGCACATGTGGACTGGGCTAAAGACCACAACGGTCTACCAGGGAAGAGATTTAGCATGTGGCAGGTGACTGCTTCTCTACCTGAAGAGCTGAACACCTTCTATGCCTGCTTTGAGAACCACACCAAGCCATAGTCTCTGTCAGAGGAGGACAGCCGTCCCCTTCAGATCCCTTGGGCAGATGTACGAAAATATTTTAAAAAGCTAAACACATGGAAAGCTCCTGGACCACACAACATCCCAGGTCATGTTCTGAAAGTATGTGCTCAAGAACTGGCAGATATCTTCACAGACATTTTTAACCTTTCCGTGCTGTTGTGTCATCTCCACATGCTTCAAGAGGACCATCATCATCTCTGTCAATAGCGTTGGCTCCATCTTCTCTCACCTGGACTACAATTGCAGATGCTGTTCATTGACTACAGTTTTCCTTTCAATACCATAATCCCATACAGGTTTATCATGAAGCCCCAGCATCAGTGTCTGCTTATGAAACTGGATCCTGGACTTCCTGATGGGCAGACGACAAGTGGTGCAGATCGGTAGTGTGACATGGTGGCTTAGTTGATAAGGCGATGGGTTACTGATCCAAAGATCAACGGTTCAATCCCCACTGTTGGGCCCTTGAGCAAGGCTCTTAACCCTCAATTGCTCAGGTGTATTAAAAAAATGATAATTGTAGTGGCTCGACCAAATGCTGTAAATGTAAATGTCCTCCACACTGACACTCAGCAATGGTGCCTTCCAGGGATGCACGTTCAGCCTCCTGCTTATACACCTTGTTCACCCATGAATGTATGGCTACATGCTGCTCCAACACCATCTTCAAATTTGCAGACAACACCACCATCACTGGCTGTATTTCATAAGGGTAGATGTCACACCCCTATCCACATCAAGGGGACAGATGTGGAGAGAGTCAGTTGCTTCACGGTCCTAGGAATCATCAACACTGAGGATCTGAGCTGGTCACATCATGAGGGTGGGATCATGAAAGCAGTGAAACAACATTTCTTCTTTCTTCGGTGGCTGAGGAGGTTTGGCTTGGACTCGATAATACTCACCAACTTTTACTGATGCATCGTTGAGGGTATTCTGTTACTTCCTGGTGCAGCAGATGTAATGCTCTATTTCTCTACAGAGGGTGGTCAGATCAGTACAAAGCATACAAAGCATGACCAGGACTGAACTGCCAGCCATCCAGGACCTCTATACAAAGTGCCGTAGGAGGAAGGCCCTGCAGATCCTCTCTTATCCAAGTCACCCCGGCCACCCACTCCACACTCCTACCGCCTGCATCTAGCCTCACACCAACAGATTCAGAGACAGTTTCTACCTACAAGCCATCAGGCTACTTAACTGCTGATATACTGGACAAATGCACTCACCATTGCCTCTGCACTACACATTTTCATATATATATATATATATATTACTTACTGCTAATGAAAACCCAAAATCCAGTACCTCAGAAAATTAGAATACTGTGAAAAAGTACAATACTGGAGACTCATGGTGTTGCACTATAATCAGATATTGAAAAGGTTTCCTGGGCCCTTAAAGGACCTGTCAATCTGAATCAGTAGACCCACAATCATGGGGAAGACTGTGCACTTGACCGTTGTCCAGCAGACGATCACTGACACCCTGCACATGGAGGGTAAGACACAAAAAGTCATTGCTAAAGAAGCTGGCTGTTCACAGAGTGCTGTATGCTGGCACGTTAATGGAAAGTGGAGTAGAGGGAAAAACTGTGGTAGAAAATGGTATACAAGCATCAGAGATAACCGCAGCCTTGTGAGGACTGTTGAACGAAACCCAGTCAAGAATTTGGGGGGATTCACAAGGAGTGGACAGCTGCTGGAGTTAGCGCATCAAGCCACTCTCGAGCCAGAAACAATGTCATTGGCGTCTTACCCGGGCTAAGGACAAAAAGAACTGGACTGTTACTCAGCGGTCCAGAGTTCTTTTTTGCAGATGAGAGTAAATTTTGCATTTCTTTTGGAAATCAAGGTCCCAGAGTCTGGAGAAGAGACGAGAGGCGCAGAATCTAAGTTGTTTGAGGTCCAGTGTAAAGTTTCCCCAGTCAGTGTTGGTTTGGGGAACCATGTCATCAGCTGCTGATGGTCCACCTTTTTCTCAGGTTGAAGGTCAGCACAGCTGTCTCCCAGGAAGTTTTAGAGAACTTCATGCCTCCCTCTGCTGACCAGATTTATGGAGATGATGATTTCATTTTCCAGCAGGACCAGGTACCTGCCCACACTGACAAAAATACCAGTTCCTGGTTTAAGGACCATGGTATCCCTATGATTGATTGTCCAGCAAAGTTACCTGACCTAAACCCCCAGAGAGAATCTATGTGGTGTTGTGAAGAGGAAGAAGCGAGACAGCAGATCCGACAATGCAGAAGAGCCGAAGGCCGCTATCAGAGCAACCTGATCTTCCATAACACAGCAGTGCCACAGACTGACTGCCTCCAGACCATGTCACACTGTTACAATAATTTATGTAAAGGGAGCTCCAATCACGCATTGAGTGCTAAACATGTTCATACTTTTAAGTAGTCCAACATCCTGCATTAAAAATACGTTTTTTTTTTATTGGTCTTAAGGAATATTCTAATTTTCTGAGATACTGAATTTTCGTTTTTTGTCGGCTGGAAGTTATAATCATCAAAATTAAAGAAATAAACACTTAAAATATATCAGTCTGTGCGTAATGAAGCTATATAATATACAGAGTTCACTTTTTGAATTGAACTACGAAATAAATCAAAATTTTACTAAATTTACTGAGAGATGCATGTGTGTGTGTGTGTGTGTGTGTGTGCATGTTTTTTAACTTCTTTTATTACTTTATTATCTAGTTTTTATTTTTTTACTTGATATTTTACCATATGTTCTTTTTGCAATACTTGTTTCTTTATGTGCAATATTTGTTTATCATGTGCAATACCGAGGGGGCTCTGAGTTCAAGAATTTCATTGCCTGTAGTGATGTTCCCTTGTTATCTGTATATGACAAATAAAACTTGAAGCTTGAACTCCAGCTGGATTCTGTGAAGGCATGGTGCAATACGGCAGTAGAGAAACCCCCAGACAGACAGACAGAGGGAGGGAGGGATATTAAAACACAACTGCTTAACTGGATTAATGTATCCAACTTTTTTGTGTGAATGAATTTATATTTCTAATTATTGTTGATATATGGTATACAAAAAATAATTACAAATATTTATTCACACAAAAATGTTGCATACATTAAAACAGTTACATATAAACATTAACAGAAATATCTTTATAAGCACTAAAGTAAATTAGAGCATTAATTAAACACTAATTCTGCATATTAATATAATTATATGACAGTTTTCATTCATCAATCTTTAACTCAAAATGTGTGTTATTTCTGGAATCAGCAGTTTCAGTAAAGTATTATCCAGCATTGAATTTCTTATAAATTACATTCATCATGCATGTACTATGCATATCTCCTGTACATCATGATTCTCAGTATAATGTCATAATTAATTAAATATAAAATATAATACTATACAGTCGAGCCTCGCTCGTACGGACTAATAGGGGTGATGAGTGTCCGGATTAGTGAATAGTCCGACCGAGTGAAGTGTTTTTTTTTTTTCGGGGGTGGGGCAATACTCCATACTGAATATTGTACAAGTAAAATCACCTCAAATTTATATAAAAGCACAGTAGTACTGAGCATTTAACACCCAAATATTACATTTATATTGTACCTATACAGTAAATACATGTAATACATATTACAGTAATTCATTTAACTGCCGCCTGAAAAGCTCAACAGCACCGTCATTAGCACTACCCGCTTCGCCGTGCTCCATCTTATTACATATACCGTGACGATTTCTAAACCGCCACAACCAACCTGTGGAAGCCTTTACATTTTATTCCAATGTGGCGAGCAAGCTTATCACATTATCTGCACACCGCGCACATTCATGATTCACGAGCACAGATACTACACGCTTCCTCTTCTTCCGCTACACTTGATCTTAGGTTATAAACACTGGCGCACTCATGACACCAACTGGAAAATGTCTACTATGACACCTACTGAACCCAGAACTGATCGAGCGGACCGAAGGGGATTTTGATCGGACGGGCAGGTTAAGTCCGGATAATCCGAAATTAGGTCCATCAGGGTCCTGTCTACCGAGGTTTAACTGTATAGTTACTTTAGATTAGAGTGAAAGTCTGTGAATAAAATTAAATCCTTTCATAGAAACTTGCATGTTACTGTCATTCGTCGATTTGCTGAAGAATCTTCACAGAAGAAAAGTCAAGCTGATGTACACTGTGCATGAACATTAGAGTAAAAGAACTCCCTAGTTTAGTTTTTTACTTTCTTAGATCTAGTTGCCGGGGTCAAGCGGGAGTTATGGGTGCAGGAAAAAAACATCTAGATGCAAGTTGATGCGCGCTGTGTGTTGATGTTCAGTTAAGAAAAAAAATCATATCCGCTGATTAAACATTCGATCTAGTTGCCGGGGTAATGGAGGCAGGGAAAATCTCAGTAGGTGCTTTCAGAAAATAGCATGTAAATAACAACAGCACTGTATTTAAAAAAAAAAGACATGGCGCTCTCGTGAAAGACATAACACTGTGAGATGATAAAACAACCCAGCTCGGACACTGTATCATGATAAAGGTGTTCACTATACTCACACTTTCTTGCCAATTTTAGTTATACCCAATTCCTACCCATCATGGACAACCCATTACACAACATCTACCAATCAGTGAGGGTCAAAGTAAGCATGTTCCTTCAAGGTACATGAAGCCAATGGACTGCATTTTTGAACTGCTACACGTGCACTTTCAGGGTTGGCATAGCAACACTGTTATGCATAATGCCCATGAACGTCGTTGTGTAATGTGAAATGACGTGTGTAACAAGGATGAGATTGGATACTCGATAAATTAACTCACGTGGGCTCACTGCATCAACTAAGGGTCGAACCTGTGAACGTTTGGGTGGTAATGATGTGCCTTGTCATTGTACCCTGTTGCTGTGTCACGCAGGAGCCCCCAACACTTCCAGGAAGGTACAGTACTTTACAACAAGACACCTTGGGTGACCCTTGGTATAAAAACCCTGCTAAATGAGAAAAAGAGAGGTTTTAGTTCAAGGGACAAAGTGGAGATTCAGAGAGTCCAGAGAGAGTTTAGGCAAAAAATAAGATAGGGCTGAGGCAGAACAACACCAAGGATGCGCCAAGGATACCCCCCCCCATCACGCTCTACATTTCATACTTTCAACCCAACAATGACAACTGTCACCTCCATAAGTTCTCTGATGAGACAGCCATTGCAGGTCATGTCTCTGAAGGTAATGAACAGGAGTACAGAGAGGTCATCGAAGACTTTGTTCACTGGTATGAGTGTGACCATCTGCACATTAATGCCAGCAAGACAAAGGAGTTTATTAGCTTCCAAAAGAACACGCCACACATCACTCCGGTGAACAGCCAGGGCTTGGAGGTTGAGACAGTGATAGGATACAAATAACTGAGTGTTCACCTGAAGAGTAGACTGGATTAATCACATTGGTACCCTGTACAAGACAGCCCAAAGACTCTTCCACCTGCTTAGGAGTTTGAGGTCCTTTTGTCAGGTTAGTAAATGACAGACCAGGACCCAAATTCTCGAATCCAGGAAGACGTTTATTAAGCTTCAAACAATATATATATATATATATATACACAGCACAGGAAGCGCAAAAAGGAGAAAAGAAAAGAAAAGATAGCCAAAACAAAACAGCACTCAGTGAGGCTGGCAGCACGAGCACAGCTCGGAAAAAGAAACCAAAATAAATGCTCACCAGCAGTGAGGAACGATCGCGTGAACAGAGTCAACGGCGCGGGAACAAACCAGACGTGTTGACAGAAATCCAAGGCACACACAGAGGATATAAACACTCAGTAACTAGCCACAGCTGAGAGCCATCAGCAGTTCGATCCGCAATCATCCGAACCCGGAAACGGAAAAGACAACACAACACTTCAAAATAAAAGGGAACCAGCCCGGAGGTACACAAAAAAAGGAAAACAGATAAAACACTTAGCTGCGACATGGCACCTTTGGTGTGTGCAGGATATTGGTAGTAACACTTTATATCGTTGGTGGAATAAGCTTTGTATTTATATTAATCAATACCATGTATTTTATAGAATTATATTCACATCTGTACACATTAGTCATATTGTATAATATTCAGTTGGATCCTTTATGTGCTTTTTTTACCTGCATTTTGGGCAGTGTTTATATTTATCTGACCATGTGGGCACTATAATTAGAGTAATATTATCATTCTGTCTGTATGTTTGGAAGGATTATTTAGTGTACACAGTGCAGGGACGTCTAGTTCTGTTTATTATTATAGTCTTTTTTCCCTTCTTTTGATTTTTTTCAATTCAATTTTGTCAATACAGTATAAAAAGAAAAAAAATGACTTGTTATTGAAGCTTGACTTGTTCGAGGTCCCTTTTACCCATACAAATCTAACATTTAAACACTAAAGCATGCCCAGACCATCACATTTCACCCACCCTGTTTGACACATGGTGTCAAGCACTGCCACACAACTAAAGCAGTTTCCTCCTATAACAGTCATGTGCAACTAATCCAGTATCTAGATTGTCTGATAAAATTTACCTTTTTTTAATTTTTTTTTTTTTTTTTCGAAAACAATACAATTTTTAATAGTCAGCTATGTTACCCTCAACATGGGATCTCTTAATTGTTATTTTCGCAGAGAAATTCCAGGTCTTATTTTCCAAAAGCTACAACAGGATGGCCTGATTTGAGAATTTTCAATGTAAAAACGTCTTCAGTCTCAGAAAAATTCATGCTCTGTCAACCTGAAGATAATTACAAAAGACCTATTATAAAGTTCCTGGTCAATGTGAATGTAATATCTGTCGTAATATTACTTTACTTTAGTACAATTTCCTCTTCTTTAAAAGCATGGTACAGTGTGGCCTTGGATGGATTTTCCATGATAAATAAATAACTAACTGAACTACAACCAATTTTCCGAGACTATACTGTGAATAGTTTGGGCAAACTTTCAACTTATAGCATTTTTATACTAATTCAAATAGGAAAAAATGCCACTATAATATAAGTCTGCAAGCTCAGAGCTCCCACCATAATGATACTGTGATGCCTCATGATGATACTGCGAAACTCAGTAGCTTGGTCTGAATAAACAATTACAAAAACAACATAAAAAAATTAAACTAGCTCCATGAATAGTAATATCTTAAAAAATAAAATCACCAGATATATTATATTGTAAAAAACCATACACGATAAGGTAACGCTAGCAAATGATTACAGATATTGTCTTAAACAAAGTATAGCTTTGCCAAGGCATAATACAGTGCAGATCGTGAGAATGGAATAGAATAGAATAGAATAGAATAGAATAGAATAGAACTCAGGATACTTTTAATTATCCAACTGGTTGGTCAGAAGTGGTGCCGATTAATTGTGTTGTGTAGCTTTGTGTCCGTGAATAGTTTATTTTGTTATCATTCTACCAGGGCCAATCACAGGTACAGTGGTGCTGAAAAGTTTGTGAGTCCTTAAGAATTTTATTCCATAAATATTACCTAAAGCAACATTAGATTTTCACACGAGTCCTAAAAGTAGAGAAAGATGTTAATGTTCATGAGGCCACCATCAGGAGAAAGTCACCGCTCTCCAAAAAAAAACTGCTGCTCATGTACAGTCTGCTAAAGATCACATTGACAAATCACAAGGCGATTGGAAAAATGTCTTGTGGACGGATTAGACCAAAATAGAACTTTTTGGGTTGAATGAAAAGCATAATGTTTGGAGACAGGTGAACAAAATTCCATCATAAGAACCTTGCCCCATCTGTGAAACATGGTGGTGGTAGTATCATGGTTTGGGCCTGTTTTGCTGCATCTTGGCCAGGACAGCTTGTCATCAATGATAGAACAATGAATTCTGAATTATACCAGCAAATACTAAAGGAAAATGTCAGAACAACTGAATTTCAAGGGAAAGTGGGTCATGTAGCAAGCCAAATGTGTAAAAGCCAAGCCAATATGTAATATATGTAATATGTAATATTGGATCATTTTCCTCAATAAATAATTGACCAAGTAAAATATTGTTGTCCCATTTATTTAGCTGGGTTCTATTATCTATTTTTATGTCTTTTGTGAAAATCTGATGTTTTAGGTCATACAGTGATCCCTCGCTATATCGCGCTTCAAGTTCTGCGGCTTCAGTTCATCGCGGATTTTTTTAAATATTCATCAAAAACAAAATACAATATATCTATATATATATATATATCGAAATAGTTCA
>JAQNCB010000011.1:8822326-8835499 GCA_030068295.1 Euristhmus nudiceps | reverse complement strand
TCATTCTTGCTGATACTCTTTTGTCACACATCACACCTGACACTTTTCTCCACCCATTCCACCCAGCCTGCACACGCTTCTTCACCTCCTTTCCACACTCTCCATTGCTCTGGACTGCTGACCCAAAATACTTCAAATCCTCCAAATCCCGACCTTCTTTATCTCTACCACCACAAGGACGACACTGGCTTGTGCCCCTCTTTAGGCTGCATTTATTGCTGCCAACTGATTCAAGATATTACTCCAGTCACACAGAGGCCAAATGGCCCATAGCAATGGACCTGGTACACCATTTTCCAAGTACCGTATTTTCCACACTATAAGGCGCACCGGATTATGAGGTGCAATGAAAGGCCCGTCTGAAGACTGCTTTCATATATAGGGCGCACCACATAAGGTGCACCCTCAATGAATACAGTAGTGGCTGGGGTTGCGTTATGCATCCACTAGATTAAAGGGCATGTCAACAAAGCTGAGTGGCGTGCCCCACCCCCCACCTTTGCTGTGTTAACCTAGCTGTATAAACTGTGGCTAATTCACACGCGGATGCTTGATTCGTCCCGGTACTGTCATGGAAGGAAGACTTTGTGCTTAAGTTCTGTCATGGACTATACTGTGTGTGTACTGTCACGGATAAAAGACTGTTTGCATTGACTACGGTAGCCATGATTTATCAATTCTGATCCATATATAAGGCGCACCTGATTATAAGGCGCACCATCGGCTTTCGAGAAAATTTAAGGCTTTTAGGTGCGCCTTATAGTGCAGAAAATACGGTACTCCTTTAAAGGACACCCTAATTTACACAGTCACAGGCCTTTTCCCAAGTCCACAACACGTATACAGACTGGTTGGACACTCACACACAAATTTTCTTACCTGCATTCGGTACTTCTGGCTGCCATACATGTAATACTGTGGAGCAAGGCTATATATCATATAGTTCGTGTGAAGTACAATCAGGAGCAAGATCATGCACAGAAAGAGCAGGGCCTGTGGACGGGTTCTCCGAGGCCTGATCTTGTACAACTGCCCAAACATACAAAAACAAAAATTACTGATGACACATTTGTGCTTAGGTACCAGATTAAAATAGAACAGCAAGAGGTTATGAACGGGGTCAAAGCCCACTTGCAAGTCCCTCCCAATGCAGCAAAACAGTTACGTACTGTGGCTGTGCTGGCTGAAGGAAGGGCCCAGAGCACAACGGCTACTGGTATTCACTACTGATTACCCTGTGTGTTTTATCTTACACTACCAGTTCATTTAAGATGAATAAAAAGGTTTCCTAGCAACATCACAAACTCACAGGCTCAAGATCTCTTATTCATTGGTTTTACATCTTATTTGACTGTGTGCCCGTTCAAAATAACACCAAACCCGTGCTGGAATGATCCTGAACATGTAAAAAGTAAGAGATAAAGTGCTAGGAAACAGTAAAATGATTAACAAAAAAATAAATAAAAAATACTGCTGCATTTGGCACAGTTGCTGAATGTTTACAGCGCTATATCTAACATTTACTGTTGAAATTAATACATGTTTCCAATGTCTACAGGAACAAAGAGATTCTCAATAAACTGTGACTTGGAAAATGAACCAGACATGCTTTTAGTGGGCAAAATACGAACGAGTGGTTCTAAATTAGTGTCAAAGCAAAAAAAAAAAAAAAAAAAGACCGTTCAGGTATTAGAAGCATAGTTAAAATGAATTACAAATAAACTTTACATACACTAGCAAAAGATTACACATAATTGATGGTGAAATTATAACCTGGCTACATAAACCGCTAAAATTTTCTGGGTTACACGGCAACAGAAGCTGAAATGTTGACTCATAGCTTGTCTCATTCTCATTTTTTGATGTCAAACCCAAATGTTTTCAAAGGACAGAAAAATAATCAAACTGGCCTCATTGTTTGAGTGGGTTTGGAAGGGATAAAGAATATGATAATTTTATTGTTAGAACAAAGCTAAAAACTCTTTTGCATCAAAGTAGCTTCACACATGAGCACACCAGTACAAAGCACAACAATCAGAGACGAGAGACTAAACATACAAAAAAAAAAAAAAAAAAAAAAAAAGATAACAAAACAGAAGACATTCAATTAGCCTCAGTGTGCATTTGAGATTGAGCTCCACAATTTTATTTAATATGTACTGGTACAAGGGCATTTTTTTCAGTCTGATCTCAAAATCATGGGACTCTCCAGTTAGATGCTAACAATCCATATTCGCAGTTTAGAATATAACTTGGATTAAACAATAATGACCAATCTTTATCTTCTGATAGGATGATTCATAAAATTTCTTTAAAAGGTTGATCTACAATGATTGTGTGATTCTGTCCGATTTTACGGCACTTTTCACTTATTTTCTGCTCAAAACTGGCTTGTACATGTTATGGCGCAATTTTTGTTTAAATGTGATCTCACGTACACGGGGAATGGTGGCATGACCTCATGAAGGGAACAGCCTGTAATTATCTCCGAATGTGTTTTGCAGATAACGCTGGCGTTCCAGCATTGGAATTTGAAAAAAATAAACTTGTACATCACATTAACGTAGTGCTTCTCAAATAGTGGGGTGCGGTGTGACCCTGGAGAAAATGCTTTTTTTTTTTGCCATACTGTATTAGAATTAAGTGTAATTGCACCTCCACTACAGTAGTTGGCAGTGGCGCTCTCATTGTCGCGCTATGATGTCGGGGATTTTCGCACCGAGAAAACAATATGAAGTGCAGTAAAGAAACAATCCCTCAAGAAACAACATGGAAAAATTTCTAACAGGATTGAAGAGAAAAGCGGAGATATTGAGACCAAATAAAGTCACTTGAAAGCTAAGACGAGGAAATATAATGAATTTTATAGACAAATAATACCATTTATAGTCATATATGCGGGGGGTGAAATGTTTCCTGAGGAGGTGTCACAGAAAATACTTGAAAAGCACTGCATTAACTTTATATAAAAGACAATTCTTCTGTTAATGCAATAAAGAATCCCTCATACCATGAGACCCAATTCAGAGAGAAGTGGCCATTGAAGTTGATTCGTTATTTTCAATTTTTCTTTAACATGTCTTATTTTACTCAATAATCGCTTGTACATCACTGTCTGATGCTCGAGCGCAGTGCCGACAACCGAATAACATGTCTAATTTTACAGAACTATATTTTTAAAATGTAAAAGGATGAGCACAAAAGAAGTTTTTGTATATCAATTATTGGACTCATGCAATGGAACAGTATGAAGGTGGAGCCTAAGCAAAATCATGCTACTTATTAATTGGGTTACTTTATTCTATGCTGTTATTCATTTTAGGTATCTTTTGTTTTCTTGTAAATAGATTTGTAGAATTGAACACGTTTTGACATACGAGATGTGCACAAATTTGAGATAGTAACCAGGCAGAAGGTACATTATCTAATATAATCAAGAATTGATAGGTGCGAGGTTGGAATAAATACAATTCTTCTACCCACTCTCAGACATGCTACAGTTGACAATTTTATTTGCTTTATGCTTTTCAGTGTTTATTATTATTATTATTTTTATTATTGTAGTTGTTGCCGTTATTACTAATCAATACTTTCATAGTTATTAGTAGTATCATTTTTACTTAAGTTTTGTTTAATTATTTAATTGATTCATTTTTCCACTGTTTCCTATCACTATTTATTTTTTAATATTTCAAATAGACATTCATTCCAAAGAAATTCAAAATCCTTACCCTTATCCAGAAAAACCATATGCCCATATTACGGATGCCGGCCATAGAGGTGAACATAAAGTAGAGAGTGATGATGGTGATCAATGCATAGTCAAGAGGAAAAATCTGAAAAACAAAAATTCTGTGTCAGACCTCCCCTAATGCAACAATCTACTGACAATACCAATAAACACAGCTGTTACTAATCAGCACTTGAATGAAATAATTTAATTGCTATCGCCACATACAGACTTGATATGAAACCTATAAATATATACATTTTACATCAACTATAGATGACTTGGACATCTATGTACATTGCATAATAAAATAAGCATGACCGTGCATATGCTTTTGTAGTGCTCAGGAAAAGTTACTAATTTAATTACAAAAGAATTTTTGCATTTTAAAAACATATAAAAAAAAAGTCTACACAGGTTCTGTTAAAATGCAAGTTATGTAAAAAAAAAATTGGACATGGGTAAATCATTTTATACCTTTAATACAACTGAATCTGTATAATTCAACTGAAAAATAAGAAATAAGATTTTAAGAAAAGAGGATTAACAATAAACTTGCAATAACCTGGGTCCATAAACAGCCACAATCTTCAACTCATTCTTCGTCAAAAAGCCCCTTGTTTTTATTTGTTCATTATATTTTCATTAATTCTGGAGGAACATGTAGTTCTTAACTGAACGTTAGAAGCTTGATAGAAGTTGGAAAGATTGAAATCTTAGTCAATGAGATCTTTCTTACAATAAAATATACTCAGAATGGCAGAATTGAGATTGAATAGAAGTGATGAATCAACAATAGATGTTCACAAGGTATGGCACAATGGAGAAGATAAAGCACATGTTTAGGGAGTAAGACTTCTGAAAGAAAAAGAAGCAGCCAAGTCTGTTACAGAATGCAGACCAGTTTCAAGCTGAATGATGTCATTAAGACGTGGCTGCAAGTCATAAAATATGACCATAACACAGATTTATGCACCAACATCTTGTAGCACTGGCGATGAAAGTCATATACTACCAAGACCTAGAAAGCCTGATGAAAAAGAAACATCTGCATAGTTCAAGACAATTGTAATGGAGAGATTTGCAAGACCTGAATGGATTGGCACTGGAAATTCTGGAGTTGGAAAGACTAAAAATGCTTGAATTTGCACAACTTGCTCATTGGAAACACCTTGCACAACCACAATCTGTCCCGTCGGAGAACATGGCACTCTACTAACGGCATCACAGAAAGCCAAAGTGACTATATTTTAGTGTCCAATAGATACCAATCAGAGATCAACAGAGCAAGAACAAGAACTTTAAGACACCTGATATTAGCCATGAGCATGATCCTCTTCCGATGACTCAAAGTCAAACTGTCTGCAATTGAGAACCAAGGTAAAATTAATAGAACTAAATTTGACTTGGAAAAACTGAAAGATGAATGTCAGAAATCTTACTTCGGCGAAACTTGCTGGGAGGCAACAATTCCTTCTGCCACCAAGAGAAGATGAAATTGAAATACAGAAGATCCATGATGAATTTACAAATGGCATCGTAGAATCAGCAAATGAAGCTTTGGGTATAGTAAACAACCCAAAAAAAAAAAAAAAAAAAAAGCATGGATTACATTAGAAATTCAAGGCTTCTATCGATAAAAGGGAACTAAAGACCCAGTCACACATTGATTTAGCCAGCGAGAGCCGACGTATGAGAAATTTGGAAGTTGAGTTATGGGTAAGTTTTGTGTAAAAGTTACAGCATGCTGGTACAAATCGTAGTATAAAGAGCTGATATAACAAAATTTTGTACATGCACAAAATCTTTGAGATATGCTAGTGTAGGCTCATACATTCCTCATATGCTGAGGATGTGTAGGGGTTGTAGACGATGTTAACTCTTTTGTACTCCTTTTACTGTGGAAAGCTGCTTTACGACAATGTCAATTGTAAAAATTGCTATACAAATAAAATTGAATTGAACTACAAGTTGTAGATAAGTTGCCATAAGTTGTAGCCAAGTTATGTGATCGTTCACACATGTTATTTGTAGGTTACACACAAGCTGAATATAATGTGTAGCATACTTTGATCCTACAAATAACTAAGCGTGTTGGCAGCAGTTAGGGCAGAACTCCAAAACCTTAGCTATGGAGCCACATGCAGCTCTTTCATCCCTCTGCTGTGACACCTATGGCTTATGTTGTTGCCAGACAAGTGACTAATTTTGACCCCTGGTTAGCTAGTAAAGGAATCTATGAAGGGAAAAAAAAAAAAGTTTTGTAAAAAAAGAACGTTGAATGCATCATGGACAGATTCATTTGCTTTCACTGCTGATAAAAGTGCTTTATTGGCATGCTTAATGTGTGGTGAGATATGCCACTGATCACACAAGTCATGAGGGAGTGTGCCATTGGCATGCTGAATGCTGGGATATCTGTAACAGCAATGTCAGCACACTTGAATGGGCATCATTCCACCATCAGGCGGTTGAGAAGTCGAATCAGAGAGTCTGGCAGCACTGCGAATCGTACACATTCCCAACCAACCACGTGTGACCACACCCGCACATGATGTGTGGCCCAGCTCAGAGTTGTGCTGTAGGAGGACAGCAGGCCACTACTGATCATCTCGTTAACTCCATGCATTGGGAATATACTGCTTTACGTGATGCAGACACACTCTGGACTGAGTGCTGTGAATTCTGCCCACTGGTTGGTTCAGACTACAACTCATGAATTGTGAAGAGAAAATTGTTAGTCATGTTTCTTTTGGCTCAATAATAAGGCCAACATTTATGTTACTGTTCAATGTAAATGGTGAGCTAATTAAATAAAGAGGGGAATACAGGGATCCCTCACTTTTCACTGTTAATTGGGGGTCTCGACCCCCCGCGAAGACTGAATTTCCACGAAGTAGGATCGACACCCCCGATTGACGTATACATACATGTATGTGTATATAATATCAATAAATACATATTCAATGCAATAAATGCTTATAATAACTATTAAACATTGAAAAACAACGCATAAGATGTAAATTAAATATAAATAATATAAAATACATACGTGTAATTGTTCATAGATGCAAATAAAGTGTAAGAAATGCCTTTTCTGCCACACGAATGCTGTTATTTCAGAGCCGAGTCCCAAACTAGAGTCGGTAGTGAACTTGACACCGTTCCCTTAACTATTTCCCTATTCAATAGTGAAAGAGTGAAGAGACAAGCCGCTAGGTCACGACTGACTTCGTTTGGGATGCGCCCTTGAAATCTCGCAAGCTGATTGGTCGAAATGAATTTCCCACCGAATCAGAGTCAGTAGCGACCTCTTGTGGTGGTTTCATGAACTTTTTTTTTTTGCTTACTTTTATTTTCTATGAATATTTTTTAAAAATCCGCGATGCACTGAAGCCGCAGAACCTGAAGCGCGATATAGCAAGGGATCACTGTATTTAATTGATGTCATAATACCGTTATTAAAGAGGATTCTAGAAAGTAAGGTGTGGCCCACACAATGGACAGAATCTATTCTTATTCCTATATCTAAAAAGTTAAGCAAGAAATGTAGTGATTATCGTACCATCAGCCTCATTAGCCATCAAACAAGATTTTCATCACAGCGATGCTGAGAGGAATAACTCCTAGAAACGAAGAAGTACTTGGTGAGACCCAAGTTGGATTTAGAAAAAGCACAGTAGAGCAAATTATAAACTTGAGAATCATTTGTCAAAAAGGCCACAATCAGCAATGAGCTGTATTTCCCAATTTTATTGACTTCAAGAAACCCTTTGATTGCGTATGGCATGAAGTGCTTTGGCATACGAAGTACAATGTTGGCAGAGTAATGACACGTCAGATTTAGAAACTGATAAAACTACAGTGATTGCTTTCAAGCCAATGTCAGAGTGAGACAGGGTGGCATCCTTTCTCTTATCATCAATTTCTTCTTTGAAAGAATAATAATGGAGGCATTGGAAAGATTTTATGGAGATGTTAGGGGGTTGACAACCTGTGGTTTGCAGCTGACATATATCTGAAGATGGAAAGGGTTCTAGCGCTTACTGACATCACTGAAAGGCATGATACAAGGCTGATTCAATATGGAATGAAAATTAGGTCAAAAAACCCATGATAAGCTGAAAGCGTATCAGTGAAGATACATGATGAGATTCTAGATTAGGTGCATAGCTTCAAGTATCTTGGAGCCATAATCTCAGAAAATGCATCTACCGGTAGTGAGAAAATCAGAATTGGAACAGCAACTAGCCAGACTACAGAAAATTTGGACTGCAAACCACATTCCCATAATTAACAAAATTAAACTGCTGAGAGCAGCTGTGATTTCACTTTTACTGTATGGATGTGAAAGCTGGACTATGTCAAAGAATATTATAAAGAAAATTACGGTGTTTGAAATGAAGTGTGAAGATTACTAAACATCACTTGGAGAGAGATGAAGACTAATGAAGAATGGCAAAGAGACAGAAAGAATGTTGGATACCTTCAAAAAGAGGAAGTTAAATTTTTTTTGACATCAAGTAAGGAAGAGGGGTAAAAAAATTGCATCATGCAAGGCAAAAGTTGAAGGCCCGGGGTAATATGGGTGCCCAAGAAGAAATTGGATGGATGACAAAAACTAGACCAGCAAGACAGCAAGAACAAGCAAAGGCACGCCTCACCTTGCAGAGGACAGGGATAATTAAAGGACACACTTTGGATAGTTGATTTTCTGATTGGCTAGTAACTTTGTTAGGTAACTAGTAACGGCTGGCTGGTTTTATTAAAAAAAAAAAAAAAAAAAAAGTATAAATTTAACAAGTATACAAGTCGCACTGGAGTACAAGTCGCACCCCTGGCTAAACTATGCTTAAAACTGCGGCTTATAGTCCGGAAAATACAGTAATTGCTTTTTCTAAAGCAGCATAGTACTGCACAGCTTGCTAAAAAATATAATTGGGATCAGGATGTGAAATACTTTCTGTACAGAGTTCCACATCAGCTCGATAAGCATGTCCATCAAAAAGTGTCTTCTCCGGAAAGCCACAATGATTGTCACTAATGCTATTACTGTAGTTAATAACATACAACTAATTTTGAATGAAACCTGCTCACTTAATGTATTTAGCGAGCTTTTATTCCCAATACTGCGGATTCTTCACAAGTGGTGCTAGATTCAAAATTCTCGTTATTCTCGAGACCCTGTACCTGTTATAATTTCTCCCATTGTAATTCAGACACCATTAGACCTGTAGTTCCGATACTTCACACAAAATATTCAAGTCTCATAAGGTGTTGACCGGTAACAAGAAACCACAAAAACTAGGCGTTTTACTTTTGAGCTACTGTATGCCCTGATTCTGAAACTGCCCAATCAATGTGCCAGAACAAAATTTAACTGCAGAAGGGCCCTAATTAACTAAACTTGTAATACAGCTCTCACAATAAAAGTATTCTAGAATGGTTAAGAGTTAAAAAATAAATAAATAAATATTACCCAGCTCAATTAAGTGAAATGTTAACATGATCTCATTTGCATCTTTGGAACCATTTTGATTATCCACGGCACTAATGTACAATAGACAAAATTGCACGACTATTCTGAAATTCAGCGCTCAAAATGCTCACATCCATTTCCATTTGTGCATAAGAAAACAAGTCATTTCCACAATAAATTGTTTTATCCTTTTATAATAGAAATCAGTGCAATATAATACTATATTCATAAGCCTGGCAAATAATCAGTGCGCCACTTTTAAGTGATTAGGAGACCCAAGTCTGAAAAATGATTGTCGACTGTAATTAAGTGCACTGCATGTACTCTAACTTCATAATTTAGTAATGGGCATCATGAGGACGGCTGACAACCTAGAGCAGGGGTGTCAAACTCATTTTCACCGAGGTCCACATCAACATGATGGTTGGCCTCAAAGGGCCACATGGAACTAAGACAGTATAAATGTAACTATTCCTAAATGTTAAACAACTCGGAATTTAATACTTACTCAAACCACAAATATTACATATATATTTGCATAGATGTAAAAAAAAAATTAATAAAAAATAAATAAATTTAAAAAAGTTGCTAGTAGCACTGTTAAAAATTTACTTTGTCAGGTTAAGAAACCCACATTACTCCATAAATCAAATGCCGACGTAGATTGTACCCTTTGACAACCGATAATGCCTCGGAACACTAAAGACGTACCGGTTTCTCTCCTTGAAGCACAAACATGTCTTCACCTTCCCATCTTTCTTGAAACAGCCTTCCATCTGCATCAACTTTCCTCTTCCTTTGGGATCGTTTATAATTCCACTTGCAGACAATAGCATTGATGCAGATACTCTGCAATCTAGTGGCAGGATGTCGACAATTCGCATCGTGGGAAATGTACAAGCAAACCTTGGTTCTCGACCACAATTCATTACAGAAGGCTGTTCGAGAAGCGATTTGTTCGAATTCCGAATCTACTTTTCCCATTACAAATATAAATGGTATTAATCCGTTCAAAGACTATAAAACCACCTTTTTTTAAACATAAGTACATTATTTCATAATGTCATTTACACATCATATTGTATATTAATTGTAAAACAGCCAAACACAAAAATTCTTAATACAGTACGTTGGAGTACTGTAACTCGTACCCCAGCTTAGCCTAGCCTAAAGTATGGGACGTATTTTGTGTAAAGGAATGTGTCGAAACATTTTGAAGTAATGAAACAAACAATTGTAAAAAAAAAAAGCAAAACAAGAAACAGTACAGTTAAAACATAAAAACAATAAAAAAAAAAAAAGAATTTTTACCTTTGTGGTGGTGAGCAGCTGGCATACGTAAATGTTGAAGAGGAAGCGGAGGATGGATGTTACTGCTTGGAAGGGGATTCCCTTCCATAACAGCCTCAGGTGAATCAGCCAAAAGGAATTTTTTCTCTTGCTACTCACTTTGGCATGGATGACTCTTCAGGATGTTCCTTTCTTTTCTTAAAGAACATTTCTAAAGTGGCATGTTTGTCTTTTCAAAATCTTACGGAAGTGGCTCATGACCTCATCGTTAAAGGAACAGCCTGTTTTCCCGCCAGCGCACATTTCTCCTCCCTCTCGGTCTTTCTTGAATTTTCTCGCGCTTTATGCCGTGTTCAACTTCCAAAAAGTTTGTTCGACTTTTAGGACAAAAAAAATAATAATTCCAAATTTTTTGGTCAAATACCGAATTGTTCAGTGTCCAAGTTGTTCAAAAACCGAGGTTTGCCTTGACTTTTATGGTCAATGCACGCTTTTGCTTTATTTATTTAAAGACAAATCGAAACTTTGCAGCTCTCGCGGGCCACATAATAATGACGTAGCGGGCCACGAGTTTGACACCTGTGACCTTGAGTATAATCTGCAAACTAACCCTAATATTACTCAAGTTAATAAATCCAAACTGTAACGTACTACTTGAAGTTCTATAGCCATGACCCGATTTTAAAACACCAGCCTGTCAAATGACCACACTGCACAAGCAGGATACTTCTATATGCCCAAGGTTAAGCAGTTCCACTGATCCAGGGCTAGACACCCGAGTGTTCTTAATGATTCATTTACATCATTGTGTATTTGGCGGATAACAGCTCATATCTAATAAAACAACCTCTTACCGGTTGCAATGCCAGCAGCAACTCATTTAGTGGATTTGTTATGTTTGTTCCAAAGACAATAAGGCCAGTGCTTATCCCAGATGAATACAGGGCTTTGTCCAGACTGCAATATAAGCACAGAATATTGCACTGTTAATGTAAAGTCGACAGTGTGAAGACTAAACAAAAATCTATTTACGATTAAATAAATGGAGCAGGCGATCGTTTGGATATATTTGAAAATTGGAGCAGGCCATCGTTTGGGTACACTTAGTGATGTGATAAATATAAAGTGGAGCTTGTAATATTAGGTAAAGATGAGAGTGCCTACTTGGAAATGAACAGGGATATGAAGAAGAGCAGCGCGACCAGAATGAATAAAACTCCAAGAACAACCTACGTGCAGAGACAAGAAAAGAAAGATAATCTTGTTGACAAACAGTCATTCAGTTCACCTTCATATACATATATAAGACGTCAATTTATAAAAGAAGCTCCATTTTACATCATTGCGTAGTGTGTGTGTGTGCATGATTTACAAATAATAGAGTACAGATGCTCCTCAACTTACGAACTTTCGGAGATACGAACAGTTATCTGCAAGTCAGATTTTGTATTTAGCGCCTTTTCCTGTGTAGTACGTCTTTCCACCGCCAATACCAACGCCCAGCGCCGTGATCGTAAACCAGTGCTTCTCAATTATTTTTGGTGGATCCCCCCCCCCCCTTTTTGTTTTTAATGTTAATAAGGATACACTGTTGTGCAGAGGTGTACGAATAATAATAATACAATTTATAATCACACGTGCGGGGGCGCGGCACGAAATTTTTTCTTCCTAAGTTTTTACTTATACGGTAAACATACAAACAACTTACGAACAAATTCACCTTACGAACAGCCGTTCGAAACGCAACTCGTTCGTAAGCTGGGGAGCGTCTGTATAGGTTTTATTTGAAAATTTACAATCCATATAATAAAACATCTAAATTTTAGGTATGTAACTGCAATGAAGGAAGCTTCCTCCAGAGGATCAGTTGCAAAACAAAGGAACATTCCGAAAAGGAGAAACCCCTGTGTTCATACCTTAAAGGGATGGAGGGTCCTGCTCAGTTTAGTGCAGCAGTCCCTTTCAGCATTGCTGAAGTGTCGGTGTTGGCGGTGCAGCATCAAAAGCTTAGCCTCAAGCTCCTGAAGGTTCCTACGGTCTCTCAAAGAGGGTGGCCTTCCACCCTCACACTGCAGACAGACAGAACAGTTAAAGTCTACCACCGAGTTACAAATCACAACTGGATTCAGTAACGCCAAAAATGCAACTTAAAAGTTGGCTCATGGATGATATACGACAACAAGAAACTCAGCACTGTGTTCACCACTTTTGCCTCCCACCTACAGACACCAAAACTCCGCTGATCACGCACCTTGGCTTTAAGCTTCTCGATCTGCTGCTCAAGCTCCCCCATATCTTCGGTGTTCTCCAGGCGCTCGTAGCGGACACTGCGAGTACCTTTGATCAGGTTTAGTGGTAACACGGACATGCCGTATGCCTGGCCAAGAGACAGTCACACATGTTTTATTCCACAAACTACTGAAGATACTGTTTCCCCCTAATTTTCACATAGGGATACAGAAATAAAGACCATATTCAGTTTTAAACACAATACTAACGTTTGAACTTCAGATGAGATCAGAAATCAATATTTGGAAACATTTAGTGAAATAACCCTGACATTTTAATCACAAATTTTTACGTCTAGTACAGCCATGCTATTTAAAGCCAAACATAACCCTATTTTCAAACTTTCCCAATTGAAAGAATTAACATAATAAAGTCTTATCGCGCA
>JAQNCB010000011.1:8684486-8695097 GCA_030068295.1 Euristhmus nudiceps | reverse complement strand
CAATTGAAAAACATTTTTCCCTACATTTGGCCTGCTATATTAGGAGGGCATTCAATGACTGAATAGATTCAAAAGCTTTAATTTGGACGTCAGCTCATTCCTCAATAGTCATTAAAAACTGCCGTTGCATAATTTATTTTTCTGATACTTTTGTTGAATGAGTATATGTGTTGTAGCATTTGGGGTATGCTAACTCTTATTTATATGTATTTTGTAGGGCAGTAAGGGTCCACCTGGCAGGCCTGGACTTCCTGGACCTCCTGTAAGTTTATTCAGAATTTGAGTGATTAAAATCTATTGCAAAATGATTTCTAAGCATTCTAATTACATTATGTTAGGACAACAATATCAGACGACATTATCAGCATCATAACGGAACTGCGTATTCTGAAGTGTGTTACACAGAAATTGATTAAATAACAATTAATGTTGACAAATCCACAATACTGATTGTTGTTGTGTGTATTCTGAACTATTACATCATCCATGCAATTCAGTTTAGTTTGTACAGCACATTTTACAATTAAAACGGTCACAGAGCAGCTTTAAATGTAGTATTTAAACTCGTGATTTTAATCAATGGCGTAATGGTTAGTGCATCTGACTCACAACATGAAGATTCTGGGTTTGAGTCCAGAGCTTGGCGAGAAGGTTTGTGTGGAGTTTGCAAACCCAAACCAGCTCGCCGCCTCTCACCATGAGCAAATCTAGAATGGAATAAGTTCCATCCCCTCTTGAGATTGGTGGTTCCAGAGCCCAAGCTGTGTGTCGAGGTGGGTCCGAATATATCTATTTGGTACCTCTCAACGTCACGCACCAGCTCAGGCTCCTTCCCCACCAGAGAGGTGACATTCCATGTCCCAAGAGTCAGAGTTAGTAGCCGAGGATCAGTATGACACAACCCATGCCTTCATTTACCACCCCCACCCAACCCCTATAGCCCCTCCCACAGGTGGTGGGTCAATGGGAGGGCGGACCCATGTATCCTTTTCATGCTGGGCCCGGCTGGGCTCCATGGGCAGAAGCTCGACCACCAGGTTCTCGCCCTCGAGACCCTTCCCCCGAACCTGGCTCGACTGGGGGACCCCAGTGACCCCTCGTCCAGGCAAGGGAAACTGTGTCCTTTCTTTTTTTTAAATCCATAGCGGTAATTTTGAACCGCACTTAGTCTGGATTTTCACCTAGGACTTGTTTGCCTTGGCTGACCTTACCAGGGCCATAAAGCCCCCAACAACATACCCCTAGGATCATCAGGACACGCAAACCCATCCACCACGATCAGGTGGCAATTCAAGGGATTCAAGGAGCGGTTGCACTGGACCAGAAAAAGTTATTTGCCTACATTCATGAAATCTACCGTCACAGATTAATTTTTTTTTGTTTGTTTTAGATTAGATCATTTCACAATGTCAGTTGTTTGACCTTTATTTGACCTTTCCTTGTTATTTATCAGTATTCTGATTCTGAAACTTACTTTTAACGATTGTATTTGCAGGGTGTCCCCTCTGTGAATGGGAATGGAATGAGCAGTCTGTACAAGCTACAGGTCTGTTGTTGTTGTTGTTGTTGTTGGTTTGGGGAAAAATCAATGAACATAATTTCTATTGAAAAAAATCTGCTTTTTTTAAGTGTTTTACCCTCATTTTGCACAGACAACTCCTCTCATAAACGTCCATTTATTTACCTTATTTATATTGTTCAACAATTTTTGTAGTTATATCAGTGGTAGTAGGCTTAATAGAATAATGCTATTACGTATGATAAAACAGCTAAATGTACACAATTTGGCCAACAGTATATGGACACCCAATCCTATTGAATTTATCATATTAGTCGTACACCGTCATAGCATGCTACCATTGGTGCAAGGTTAAATTGCTGAAATTGGGGTCAATAGAAAATGGAAAGTACTGAAAAAAAAAAATAATAGTTGAGCCATGCAACAATGGACTCACAGAGTGGTGCCAATGATGTCCACATGCACTGTATGGTCAAAAATATGGGGACACATGACAGAAAACTTGAAGACTCCATTCCAGATATTTCTAATTGGCACTAATAACAATTTTTTCCCACATTTAGATCAAGAGTGTGAGACTTTTCTTATTTAGGCACAGGATCTTTAGTAAGATCTGCTACTGAGTTTGGGAGAAGGGGCCTTACATGCTCTTAGTATTTACATTTTTTTTTTATTAAAGTGGTGGTGAAGGCAGTTCTTTGCAGCGCACCCCAGCCTTGGCAAAGCATGGCTTTATGGGTCTTTGTGTACATGTCCATTGTTATGTTGGGACGTGTTTGGGTGAGCCCCCAGTTTAATGGTCATAGGACATATATAATATTACAATGCTATACAAAGACATACTAATTGTATGTTTCCAAATTTATGGCAAAATTTCGGGAAAGGCTGACATATGGGTGTGAAAAACATGTTCCCACATATCTTTGCCTACTAATTGTAAATACTAGTTTCACTGATCGTAAAATTATGTTATTTAAAAGGAATATCCATAAGTGTAGTTCATTTTAAGAAATAATACTATTTCTCTTTGTTTACAGGGGCCCAAAGGAGATGAAGGGACATTGGTAAGATTGTGCCAGTGTTTTATGTATTTCTTCACTGCCATTGCATGCAGATTAAAGTGCTATTTTAGTTTAATTTTTGGCTAGCTTACATAAATCTCCGTAAAAGAGTTAATCAATGCAGAGCCAGAATTGTTGTCCTGCATCATATTCTTCTTCAGAAGCAGGATGACTGTGCCGTACTCATGAGGAAGCTTGTGGTAAATAAGATTTTATTGAGCCTTAAAGGCAAACAAATAAGTGTGGATCGAGCGTGATGCAGGGCCAAAGAGATTGTCAGGCTTTGAAGCACTGCCTGGGGATAAAGTAATTTTAAGTCAATATGTTCAAGTCATTGGTTCATGTGGTTTGTGTGCGTTCAAAAGTGTCCGATGTAAAAACTGCTATACAAATTAAACTGAATTGAATTAAATTATACAGCCTGCAAGGTAGTGTAGTGTCATGATGGTTGAAGTGGTGGCACGTATAATCCACGGCGTGAGGAGAAATCGGACCCATACGCACGAGAGAAGCAGACGAGAGGAGTGGATTGCTGAACACACCTTTATTCAGGTTCAGAAAAAAACAAGAAGAAGCTTACTGACTGACTGAAAGAACAAAACAAAACTGACAGAACCAGAAACCAGAAACCAGGAAAAAGAAATCATGAATCCCAAACCACGAAAACAGAGTCCATGAAACAAAATCATGACTTTACGAATCAAAAAACCACAAAAAACAGAGACTTCAAGAAAACAGGGAGTCTGTGAAAATAATCCAGCAACCAAACAGGAAACAGAGGACGCTTTAAATAGCGTTGGAACACAGGTTAACTACGGTGGAAAACAGGAAACAGCTGAAAGAAATTAAACTCTAAATATCTCTGTGATGGGAGGGGTAGCACTCCTCGCCGTGTCGTGCCTCAGCAGCGCCCTCTGGCAGCGGAATCCAGACACGCATGACAGTGTAGTGCATAAAACAGTTCAGGTCGACTGATTTTTGTGACAAAAGTGCATGTTTATCCTCCACTACACTTCTGGGGATCCTTTTTTAAAATGTTTTTCTTTTTGAACTACTTTATTTGAGCTAGGGTAAATACAGTGGAATCAAAAGCGTGGTAGCTACCTGGAATTAAAGAAAAGTGCCAAAACTCACATTTCACTCTTTGACACTTTTACATTTTTTCTCTTAATTGGACACAAACAGACTAGACAAACAATTTTGGGAACAGTTATTGAATTATAAATGTCAGATCGCTCACAACTTGTGTTGTAGTCCCATCTTGTCAACAAAACGAAAACATTTTCTCATACACGTGTTAATGGTCACAGTTATCATAGTCAAGGAAAAATTGAAACCATTGAAGGATGTTTTTTTTGTCATTGCTCTCATTAACAGAAGTAACTCTGCACTCCAACATTATTTGAATACATTGCAGTGTTTCAGCAGTAACATTACTAAGGTGTTCAACCACATGCATACACAAGTATTTGGCTAGCATAAAAGACGCTAATTAGCATTAAACATAAGTAAATCTACATTATATCTATAGATTTTGTGTTGTTTTTTTTTTTCTAGGGGGAACTTGGCATGCCTGGTCCACCTGGAGTTCCGGGCCCTATTGTATGTACTTACTCTTATCCTAAATTATATACAGTAGTTTATGAATAATGCATACTGTGTTAATTTTTCCATAGTTTTCCTTGTCCTGTTGTTAAAATATGTGGTTGTTAGACATAAATTTAGAGATGTACAAAGTTCTTCTACAAAGTATAAAACTCGAAGCAAAATCTTGTCGCGTAACAGTACAATGAAAACATCTCCGAGTATGCAGTTAAGTGGAAACCAGGAGCAGGGCACAGGGTATTAATGATAGATCATTTATTTCTGTCAAAATAATTTAATTTTAACACCAGTGAAATGGTTCAAAAGGCCTCTGCCCTGAGGAGAAACTTCTTGGTCTGTGGTGTAAGGTCCTGATAATTCTTCATCCACGGAACCAGATCTGATGCACCATTTTTTTGTGAGGTCGGTCAATTGGCTGGTAACATCTGAAATATTCGGTAGAAACCTTCTAGAAATGCTTCCCAGCCCCAGGAACCATTCTGTCACCCTTGTTCTTGTAGAAGAGTGACTATCTTGGCATCTTTCATGACCTACAGTACAGCTCCTATTCTCCATCACTGACACATGACGTCATACAGTGGCTTTAGGAGGGTGGTTTTGCAGTACTTAATCAGGTTTGACGGGATGCCATCCATGCTAGGTGCCTTTCTACATGCCAATTTGTCAGTCGCCTTGCTGAGCTCCTCTAATGTTGGTCCAATATGTAGGTCCTTCATGATGGGCAGAGGTTCTATGGCCCATCTTGAGGTCGGCAGTAGTTGTCCAGTGACATCCAAAAACCCCTGACACCATGTTTTACACCAATCAAGCACTGTGGTTTATCACTGGTAGCTTTCTGCTTCCCATGTTGTTTTGACGCCATAAGGCGAAGCTGGGGTATCATCTCCAGAGTGCAAGCCAGGGCAGGGTAATGTGGAGAACCGACTGTTGCTCATGTAGTATGTCCCTTCCGCACTCTAAAGATGGATTATAAGTAATGGTACGGTCAATACAGTGTGGTACCATAAGTGTTACAGGAGTTGCAAGAACATTGCATACAGCAGTGGACCGACCACCTTAGGGATCCCGACTCAGGATTTTTCCTAAGGGTTGACTCCTGAAGCCTTTCCCATAATCAGGTATGACGCAAGGCAGCAGGCTACCCTCCTAGGTTGACAAGCCCCATCTACCCAAACAACAAGTTTTAAGGTACCAGAGTCCACCCTCGTCCCTTCTCCTATCAGTAAAAGGAGTTCCACCAGGCGTGGAGGCTAAGCCAGGAGCTGGGCTTGGTTGTCAGATGCTATTTGAGACAGATGCCATAAGGAGCATTTTATAAGCACTGGGAGCTTGCACCACCTCTGGCTATAACAACCTTGGAACTGCCACTCTTTATAGATCGTATAAATGTGTCTAAAGCCCCTGTCACATATTATCGATTTGCAGAATGTATGTGATGTATGACAAATTTCTATAAAATACTGCCATATGCTGAACTATCAATGATATTCCAGTTTTGAACATGTACATCACTTATTATTAACTTATCCATAATTGTTCGAAAACTTGTAGCTTAACTTAAATTTAACTTGTCTCCACCATACATTAACGTATGTAGACGTATCTAACATGTTCCGAACGACAACAGAACTTATACTAAACATCTTTCTAACTTGCAGCCAGCATATTATTGGTGTATTGGCAGCATTTGGGGTAGAAGTTGGCAACGCGCAGCTCTTTCATCCCTCTGCTGTGTTTCCCTTGGCTTATGTTGCCACCAGACAAGAGACTCATTTTGACAACCAGATAAGATGGCAATGGATAAAGAAGAGTTCAAAGAGGAGAAATGTTTCTGACAAAAAAAGGAACATTGAACGATCGTCAACAGATTCATTTTCTATCATTGCTGACAAAACCGGTTTCCTGGCATGCTTGATGTGTGGTGAGAAATTAGCAAACAACAAAAAAAATCTTATGTTGAAAGGCATTTCCTGAATAAAGTTCCTTTCATTACTGGATCAAGTTGAGATCCATACTGCGGTCTCCAGCTGCACAGCAAAGACCAGTCGCTCTCCAGAGCTTGAGGTGCTGAATCAGATTGATATGTGTCTGGGAGACATAAAAACATTTCTGGAAAGCAAAAGGTTCACCTTTCCTGAGCTGGATCAGCCAGATTTGTTGGAAAAACTGCACTTCATGGTTGGGATGACAGCGCACCTTAACAAGCTGAACAAAAGTCTGCAGGGTGAAGAAAGCACAACCCTGCAGATACTGGAGGAGGTTTGGGTGGTTAAGGGCAAGATTACATTGTTTGTTTGCCAGAAATGTACAAGGAGGTATGCTGCTTCACTTCCCCTGGTTGAGAGAGACGAAAGAAGCCTACAATCTGATAAATTGGAGGATAGTTTCAGTGTGGCATCATCACAATGCCAACTGTGTTTCAGGAAAGATTCTGAGTTTAGGTGGGAAAAAAAAACACATTGTCCTTCCCCATCATTCGTCCTGAATGTCGATCCAGTGCGGTTAAATAATTAGGCTGCCTGCTACCCTCAGTAAGTCATTTTCTAAGTATTTTTACTACATCTTTTTCCTTTTTCTGGCTGGCAGGGAGAACCTGGTGAACGTGGTGAGCCAGGAATCCCAGGAGAACCAGTAAGATACATTTTTCACTTCTGTACAGCTGTCAGTCAGATTGTCTAAGCAAATATTTAAAATATTATAAAAATAAAGGCCTGCGATGGCCTGCCGAGCAGTCTAGGGTGTACTCTGCCTTCGCCCAGAGTCGGCTGAGATGGGCGCCAGCCTCCCCGCTACCCTAATATTAGGATTAAGCGATTTAGAAAATGAATGAATCAATGAATAAAATCAAAGCTGAGTTTTTACGCCTTCTTCCTTTGTGATTGCTTTCAGGGAATGCGAGGGCCTGTGGGAGCGAGAGGTTTCCCTGGACCTGAAGGACCTGCAGGTGTACCTGTAAGATATCATACACTGTGTTATTCCCATAATGTTGCATTCTGTTATACTCTATTATTGAAAGTGTTTCTCTGTTCTTCACCTAGGGATCTGATGCACCATTTTTAATAAGCCGGAGGTCTTAACTAGTATTAGGAGTGTTAGAGTAGGGAATACACTGATTTTTGGGATTTAAAAATATAAAGGAGATATTTTTCTTCCCTATTTTGAGAGCTACAATTACGTTACAAAATCATAATCCATGGTGATTTCCTTTAGAGTTAATAATATTATGAAAACAATCAGCAATTGGTTTGGCACTATTGCAGCAATGTTTTTGCAGGTTAAAAAAATTAAATATAACATTGGAGCATGATTATTGGTGGTTGTGTGAATTATTTTATTATACTTACCTACTTTTTTATCTGCAGGGTAGACCTGGAAAAGATGGAATTCCTGGACAAGTGGTGAGCATGTCAGAATTGTAAAATTTAATCCAATAATTTACATAAGCTGTGATTTAAAAAAAAAAAAAAAACTAACCTCAGCACATTCACACATTTTTTGCATTTACATTTCCAGCATATAGCAGATGCTCTTATCTAGAGTGATGTACGGAAGTGTTTTAAAGTCACTATCAGTGAATATATTCCTATACTGTTTTGTTAGAACACTGAGTAAGTATACTATCAGTCAAGCTCAGTGGGGGTGGTTTTGTGCGCATGTTTTTTTTGTGTGGGTATGTGTGTGTAAAGCGTAGTGCTAATCTAAGTACTGCCGAAAAAGATAAGTTCGCAAACATCGTTTGAAGACACCCAGTGACTTAGCTGTCCAGACATCCAGAGGAAGTTCATTCCACCACGTTGGAGCTAGAACAGAGAATAGTTTAGATGCATTTTTCCCTTGTCCCTTGGTAGAAGAAGGTAACAGTCTAGCAGTGCTAGAGTATCCGATGGAATACGGTGTAGTGTGGTATGTGATGAGTGGTTTGATGTAGGAAGGTGCAGGCCCATTTTTGGCTTGGTAGGCAAGCATAAGTGTTTTAAATCTAAAGCGAGCAGCTACAGGAAGCCAGTGGAGAGATCGTAGCAGTGGTGTGGGGAAATTTTCGAAAGTTGAAAACAAGCCATGCAGCTGTATTCTGGATTGGTTGCAGTGGTCAAGTAGTACTCAAAGGTAGGCCCGCCAGAAGTGAGTTGCAGTAGTCTAGTCTTGAGATGACAAGGGATCGAACAAGTAGCTGAGTGGCCTCCAAGGCTTCGTGCAGTGGCTGAAGGAGAAATCACATCCAAGGAGATTGCAAGATCCTGATGTGGGGATGAGTCAGCTGGGATAAACAGCAATTCAGTCTTGCTGGGATTAAGCTTCAGCTGGTGAGCTGCCATCCTTGAGGGGATACTTACCAGACATGCAGAGGTCCGGGCAGAAACATCAGTGTCTGAGGGAGGAAAAGAGAGAAAACATTGAGTGTCATCTGCATAGCAGTGGTATGAGAACCCATGTGAGGATATGGCATCACTGAGGAACCTAGTATAAAGAGAGAACAGAAGTGGACAAAGAACTGAGCCCTGGGGAACTCCAGTGGAAAGTCGGCATGGAGAAGATGTGGATCCCCTCCATGTAAGCTCATATGAGCGACCTTCCAGGTAGGAAGCAAGCCCTTGCCATGCTGCACCACAAATTCGTAGATTCCTGAGGATAGACAGAAGGGTCTTTTGGTTGACAATGTCAAATGCTGCTGAAAGATCGAGGAGGATGAGGACTGATGACATCTTGGCTGATCTTGCAGCATGTTGCTTCTCAGTGACAGCCAGGAGTGTCGTCTCTGTGGAATGTGCCGTTTTAAAGCCAGATTGATGAGGGTCTAGGAGGTTATTCTGCAAAAGATAGGAAATCATGTGGTTATAAATAGTGCATTCAAGAATTTTAGAACGGAAAGTGTTATGTATGACTATTCTTTGTCCAGAATTTTATTTCATTTGTGAATTAAGATGTGTTACATGCAGTTTTGCTGGTCAGCTATATTTTTGGTCTTTTGGCACCCCCTGCTGGTGGTGTTCTGTAAAACATGCCCTGATGTAAAATAATTAGGGAGTGTTCTAGAAACTTCTGGTGCCGCTATGTCTGGAGGGGCGGGGTTTCTCTGGAACCTTGTGGATCTTTCTAGAAGGTTTCTAGTCTATATAAAGGCTGTAATTTAAAGTACAGGGGAGACAGCAGAGCAGAGTTTTTCTTTTGTGAACAGTTAAATAGTGGTAAATAGTGTTATTAGGAGTTAAATAGTGGATATTGTTTTGAAGAACCTTTTTATTTAAGAATAAATTTGTTTTTAGTTTTCTTTGCTGGCTTTCTTTGTTGTGATTTTTCCCAAGTCACAACAAAAGTAAGAAGTGATACTGGTCTGTAATTTCTGATGTCTGATGCAACCAGAGAGGGTTTCTTTATATGAGCTCCAAGGTATTTGTAATCCTCCATCATTTCCACATTGACGCCCTGGATGGAAACGGGGGTCGCTGGAGTTTGGGATCTCCTAAAATCCACAATCCCTTCATGGTTTCTGTCACATTAAGCTCCACATGATTCTGCTCATACCATGTTACGAAGGAATCCACAGCAACCCGATATTCCGTCTCCTCACCTTCACTGATTCATTCAGCTACAGCATAGTCATGAGAAAATGTCTGAAGATGATTAAAAATGTTAACGACTCATACTGGTACTGGCTGCCGTTACCAGCTCTCTTAAGCATTCAAAATATTACATTTGAATACAAATAAAAAGATAGAACTTACCTTATGAATCACTTGGGGCCTTTAACCTTGGCGAAATACTATCAATCGAACAGTCCCTCAAGTTTTGTTATGGATATTATAAATTTGAAAATTAGCAAAAACAGGAACCTTAAACAAAAATTGCTTGTGCATCCTAGCGCACAACAGCTAAACAGGGTGTTGTGTATCACATTAAAAGAGCAAATAAGATCGTTCAGTAATCCATTCGTGATCTAAACACAACGACTCCTTTATATTTTGATTACCTGAAACAACTGGTCTGCTGGATCAGCTGACTAGTGACATCACTGGCATATAGGTCTTAACCATCCAATGGAAACAATCACAGAAATCACATTTTTCCTCTATTAGGATGGCTGATATCTATATTAGCAATTTTTTTTTTTTTTTACATGATTTATGCACTGGACTGTCACGTCATTGACTGATTAGATTCCTTTATAAATGAGCAGATGTACAGGTGACTGGTAAGTGTCCATCTCAGCAACAGTATGCAGGAATGTCTGGTGCAGTCTATGCAGCGTGAACATATACTGTACACCATACATATCTGACCTCCTTCACGTTGCCACTCCTGCTCACTCACTGCGCTCCTCTTCCACTCTCCAGCTCCCTGTCCCTTCTGTTCGCCTCGTTACCATGGGGAGTAGAGCGTTCAGTTGCTCTGCTCCCCAGCTCTGGAACTCTCTCTCTCCTGACCTCC
>JAQNCB010000011.1:8419230-8433068 GCA_030068295.1 Euristhmus nudiceps | reverse complement strand
GCAGAGACGGCGTTAGATGTAACAAAAGTCTTTATTAACTTACTTGAGGGGTGCACCGGCAAAACACACTGACGAGACAAGTTTAGAATGAAAGAAAGCAAAGAAAAAAGGCTGTGTTCCCCCCAGAAGAGCTGGCGCAAATGGTTGGGGAAAGGGATGTCTGGACCTCACTACTTAGGCTGCTGCCCCGTGACCCGACCCGGATTAGGCGGAAGATGATGAAAAAAAGTGTGCGTGTTATCAGGTCACCAGGACATGAAATAGCATTTTTTTTTACCTGACTTGTTTTGCAATTCATTTTCTTGCAATAATAGTCGTTGTTTTGCCACAGATAATTCCTCCTCTGCTTTCCAAGTTATTCTTTCTGCCTCTGCAACTTGATGATGGCAATTTTCCAGTTGCTCCTCTAGATCCTAATGCAATTCAAGAGAGACAGAGAGACAGAGAGAGAGAGAGAGAGTACATCCTTGGTGCCTTTCATTTAATAGTGTATAATCGGGGTATCCAACCCAGTTATTGGAAAACTACCTTCGTGAAGACTTTGGCTTCAACCTTAATTATACACACATTCCACATCTGCATATTGCCTTAATAAGTTCTAAAACAGCTACAAGAGGTGCGTTAGATTTTGGTAATTTTGGAAATAAATACCTACAGCAACAGGGTTGGAGAAGTACGAAAGTATATTCAGGTACACTTCTGAATTTATGACCATCTTATCAGTTAACAGTCATAAATGACATGTTGATGATGTCCCTTTTCTATCTACTTTGTCACGCATACATTCTGCAGGGTTGGACCTGGTGGTAATAAGGCCAGGGAAGATTATATGTATAAAGGTTCTTCAAGAAAACATTTGATCTTGACTGCATCCTAACAGTACTGTATCCAAATTACAAAAACATGAGTGTGTTGGAATGCTTCAGTGATGTCTCAAACTGTTCGAAATAATAAACTGTAGCAGGACTGAGACAGAAAAATATCTTTCCACAGAATGACGCACTGCAATTGATTAACAATACAACTCTCAAAAGAACTGTAACTGTTCTGTGCTTCAGCCTGCAAGACACCCAAGACAGATGGACATTTCATTCTGAAAATAAAACTGTGCACTTTTTAGATGCCTCTTTACTCTCACATGGCATTTTAATAAATCCAACCAAACATTAAATGCACACACTGCTGATCTCAGCTCTCTCTAGACATCAGCACCTTCTCCAACTGCAGACACACACAGAAATACGACTATTAACTCTCAACACGAGAAGTTTATTCACCTGCCAGCTGTGCCTGACACCCTCTCGGCATGCAGACAGTGCTCGACCACGCCCTGTCTGCCATATCCCCTTACTGCCCAACTCAGGCTGGAAAGCCACCCATCCTCCAGCTTATGCCCTCCATCAGTAGAGGTAAGCCACCACCCCTAACTGCTTTACCGGTCTGTGTTATCAGCTCAATCTGAAATGGATGTAATGCAGGATACCAACCAGTGAGCCATGCATTGGCATCTGAATGCAAGTGAAAGGAAGCCCCAGTAGGAAGTATCGGAGAGTCAAGACCGGCCTGCCTGATGGCGAGACTCACTTTTTCTAAGGTGCTATGCTTGCTCTCCATTACAGAGGACTTATGGCACAGGGTACTCCTCTCCCCTCACCACTTGCGACAAAATGGCTCCCAGCCCTTTGTCTGACATGTCTATCAGCAAGACTTGAGATCGGTCCATGCAGCAGTGGGCTCCCACCTAAAACCATTTTTACCCGGCAAAAAGCTCATCACATGACGCTGTCCACTAGAACGCCTTTTTAGTTAGTAGGCAGTAGGCTGGGGGACAAAGGAAAAATACAAAAATAGCCAGCAAGCTTCTTGATCTGCCTTACCCCGTCTTTTGGCCTTATTTTGGCAACAATCACTGCCATCTTTTTAACTTGAAGTGCGCCTATTCGTGGCCGAAGTGGAAGTCCAGACACTGTACTTCCACCTGCTCAAGTAGACACTTCTTTAGGTTTGTTGTGAGTCCTACACATCTTAAGACATTGCTTTGGCTCCAAGCAACCCAAATGGGAGTGTCACACATTGATGTTAACCAAATGAAGTGAAAAAGCCATTTTTTTCTGAGGATATGGTGGTCAGGAAATCTACCAGTATTCCGTTGAACAATTCAGGGTTAAATTAAAGTGAACTACGCCTAACCTATTGAGCGGTTTATCATTTCAAGGCACAAGACAGGTATCAAATGTAGATACTGCATTGACGTTTCTATATTCTACACAGGACGGGTTGACTCTTCACACTTGGAAACCAAGACCTCCAGACTGCTCTGACTGCCATGCAACTCCTCAATTACACTCGTGTAAAACATCACCTTGAGTTCATCCTAAACCAGCTTCATATGTATAAGGAAGCTCAGGAAGTCTATATGAGTGACTGCATAGAACCTCGCTGGAACGAGTCTCAATGTGGTGTTCTATGAGATATGTATAACCCAGAAGACGCCAGAATACATCTGCAAATTCCTCCTATAACTGCACCACCTGTGCGGTTTGGGATGCTCTCTGTAGTCTCCACAGCAAACCATGGAGAATTTGGCTGAATTTTTAATAGCCTCTCTTCCCTTCTTTAACTCTCTCCTTCTTGTGGTGATTAAAAATAGATGTGAAAGCTTGTAAGGCTTTCCTTTTTCATCTTAAATAAACCCACTTGTTATACAGCTGGGATTGTTCTTGTGCCTGCAGCTAATTCTCTTGAGTTATGTGAATGACATGAGGAGTTTTGCTGACAGGGCGAACATTTATTGAATTTCTTATTTACTCTGCAAAAGGCCGTCCTCCCAATTTTCTTTACGGACATCCAGCGTGACACATATTCAGCCATATAATAAGAGTGTGAGAGAGAGGTGCTGTTAAATGTACGCGTTGTAATTTAATTTTTAAGAACATTGTTATCAGGTTCTGAATGTAAGCAGGGACTCCAACAAGACTGACTGTGACAACAAAACTAAAAAGAGAGAGCCAGAAGCAAGAAAAGCATGAAGGCACCCTATTACATTAAGGCCACTCCACTGCTGACAAAAGTGAGAAAACAAGTGAGTGGTGGGGAAGGAGGTTTACAGTGTCCAAACATCCCAGTTTACCAGAACTCGTTATGTCTGCATACCCCCAGATTCGCTCCTTTAACACCAAGACTGTGTCTGATTCCCAAACATCAACTGGAAGGCTGTTCCAGAACATGGGGCTTTAAAAGCTTCATCCGCTGCTAAAATGAAAAACATTGGAATTTTAAATCTACATATTCCTGATGGATCATAAAAAAACTAGGATAATATGACATGAGACCATTCAGTGCTTTGAAGGTTATTTGTGGTAAATTTAACCAGGAACTATTGCAGTGAGGGTAAGATGAAGCATGTGCATAAACATGGTGCTAGAAATGAACAAAAGCATGAACAATATTTTCAATGCAATCATATTTATCATCTGAGTAATACTTTTGAGATTAAAAGAAGGTTGTCCTAGTATTATCTACATAAGCTCTGAATAAAAGACTGGGGGTCAAAAATCACACCAAAATAAAGTTAGAATCAACCAGTGTCTAATATCGTTTACACATTCCTCAACATTATTAAGCTCGTTTCTTCTATCTGGCATGGCTGAAATGTATGACTGGGTGTCATCAGGATAATAGTGTGAAGTTAATACTAAGCCTTACAAATAAAATTTGGGGGGGGAGGGGGTTGTTTAACAGAAAAAATAGCAGGGAGCTAAAATAGAACCTTGTGGAACACCAAACTTAATATTAGTATGTACAAAGAAGTCATAATGTACATCCACAAACTGATAATCAGTTAAATAAAACCTAAAAGAGTAAAAGTCTGTTCCCTTAACTCGAACGACATTTTCTAATCTAATCAGGGAAAATAGTATGATCATTAACATCCAATGCTTGACATGATATTGTTAAACAAGGAGTATATATTATTACTAAGATGCAATTTATGATGATGAAATAGTTTTTTTTTTTTTACTGTGGAGGTCCAATATTATAAATAACAAATAACATATATACACACATATACATTATATATATACACATTTATATATATACTTATACATTTATATATATATATATATATATATATAGGGTCAGGAGCCTGCTAAGGGTGTGATTTCATTCATCATGGGCCCTAATGAGGTTCTGTGCAAACAGCACATTGGGTAAATTTGAATAAACTATCAGGAAATCATCTTGGCAGGCCAGAGAAATTTGAGGTATATCATTGAAGCCTCATGAACAGTTTTCTGTGCAGGCCAGACACTGTATGAGATGTTAATGAAAATTCGGTAGGTGGGAGGTGATCAGAAAAAAAAGCCTGCTATCCAAGCAAAACTAAGGTGCCATTACCCCCCAAGGGTCAACTTGGCCAATAGAAATTCCTTGTTTTTCACATTGTAGTTATATTCTGCAACTGTTACGCTGTGGTAGAGGACGGCATGCTGGTGTAGTTTTTCGTCTAGTAAAACTTGCTGGGATACGACTGCTCCAGCTCAAAAAATCATATGAGCAGACAATTAACTATTTGGAATGGTTTGGTTGCGCCAGAATAAGAGCAGTAAAGAAGCACATTTTTTCAACAGAATGAAACATTAGCTTCTGCACTCCAACTGAGAAAGTAGTAAAGTCAGAAAAATTCAGAGACAGTTACAAGCAATTATTAAAAGTAAGAATGCGCCATTTAGTGACCACATTGACTTTGTCACAATCAGCTTTCCTTCTATGATATAACCAAGTAAGGAGATGGAAGGGACAAGGATGCCACGTCTCTTGGCTTTCAAAAAGAGTTTGACATCAAGGAGATGCTCCAAGATATGTTGACAGTATTTCTGTGGATTGCCAGAGAAAATCATGATATCATCCTGTGGATATCACACTAGTTAAATAAGGACAGACTGCTGGGGCACTGCTGTGCCCAAAGGGCATTTGAATATAATGGAGTGCCCAAGGAGTTTAGCAGGTCCAGTTAAATAAAAATGATAGTCTCGATGATTGTTTCAAAGGTAGTACTAAGGAAAGTAAAAGGACATTTGTTCTTGATGGTAATATTGAGGCGATAGTAATCAGTGCAAGAACAGTAATCTGTCTTGCCCACAAAGAAAAATCTACAGGGAAGGACAACAGATGCAAAATGCCAGCATGATAACAGACTTGCTAATGTAGATGCCCTTGGCTTCTCTCTCTTATGTGAGGACAAAATATAGAGCCTTGAATTAAGTGACTGAATACAGAGGAAACTAGCGAGAAGTGGAGTTCTTAGGATAACATCAATAGGACAATCATAAAAGTGGTCTGGTGATATTTGACAGGAACAGAGATCTGGTGTCTGTGGACAGCTAGGTTTCTGGTGAGCAGGAGGAAGGAAAAGTCAAGTTCAGGCAGCAAAGGTGACAATGGGAGCTCCAGCCAAGCCTGTTGCCAGAAGATCAGTCCACATTAGGATTATGGTCAAGAGTGGCTAAGGACAGTGGAGCCTGAGAAGCAGACTACTTCACGATAAGGTTCCCTGTAAGGAAGAGAGACATGTATAACATGATACGTAATATGAGCTAGTACTTCACCACTGAGGACATTGACCTGAATGAAAAAGGCTCCCTCTTGATGAGCAGCTCCTCATTCAAGAAGTTATCTTTGGCAATGGAGTTGATGAGAGGGATCAAGGTTGAGAGAGATCTAGTAAAGCAAAGAGTGACAGAGTTGATAGTGAGTTGGGTTAAGGGTAGAGTTCACCAGGTTCCCACAAGTCTTGGTGACCGCTCCCACAAAAAAGGCAAAGCCTGCCTCTAAGCTCACAAGATTGCTTGGTGCACAAGAGACAATCTCTGCTTGCAGGGGTTCTTCACTGGAGTTGTTGGAAGCAAAGGACAGAGAAACAGCCTGAGAAACCGATAATGGCGTCACAGAGAATTTGTCAAAAGGAGTTAGAAGGCAAAAAGGGAAAATGATTTAAAGGCTGACTGCATTGGGGCACTTTTTCAATCAGGTGATCAGTGAAACCAATAAATCGAAGTCAGGCAGGGTCATCTGGCAAGCTAAAACTAGCTAGTCCTTGATTTGATCACCAAGTCATTGAAAACAAAGCCACCTGAACTACAAAGAGCCTTGATGGTGTGAGAGCGGATGCCTGGTGGTCCCCATGCCATGGACAAGATGGTTTGAGACATTGCACATCTCAGAATTAAGGTTATGAAAGGAGGTATACAGGACAGGTTGCCCCGCCCACACAACCAGGAGAGTATTAGTGCCTACTAAGTTCATATCTGACCAGGTCAGTCAGGATTTTTAAAAAGTTGGACCCAAGGGCAGACCCTGTAGACAGGGTAAAGTTAAATGACAGGAAGCAAGTCATAGTCACCAAACAGGGGGCTGTATTAATTTTAGTCAGCATCTGGACTGAGTAGACGAGGGGGCACCAGGTAGCCCGCAAGGAGTACATGAGTAGCCCGCAGACCTGTTCTAAAAATAGCTCACCATAGCTCCTCTTACCAGTGAGCTGCATATAATTTTTTTTGTGGCTATTCTTTTTTTAAAATCACATTTTCATTTGGTGTGAAACTGAAAATGACAATATAAAAAAAAACTTTTAAAAATGTTTCATATTACATTAGAGCTAGCTGGTCTTCATGGCAGCCTATTAGTTTTTGGGAGTTTTACATCGGTTTCATATAAAAAAAGACCACCGTTTGCGCAAAGCTGTTTTTAACTCACTCCTCGTAGTGTGCTGCTAGGTGAGTAGTTAACATGGTAGCTTGCGTGGCATGCTAGTGTACTGGTAATTCATAATTTTTTAAAAATTGTTAATGGCTAGTTAAAATGTTGCAGAAGTGATCACTTGAAAATGTAAATACTTGCAGAGATTTATAGAAAAAGTGTTGATATTCATCAATTTCCGACCTTGTTAAATCATTGTTGATAATTATTGTAAGAAATCATTAACAGGATCAGTGTCTTCACGTAGATTAATATCATTAATAATAACATATAATTAAAGGTAAATCGAGCAAATTCTCTATTTCGGAAGTGTATAACAAACTGGTAGCCCTTCGCATTAATCGGTACCCAAGAAGTAGCTCTCAGTTTCAAAAAGGTTGGTGACCCCTGGACGAGACAGTGACAGTTTTTTACAATACTGGAATAAATAAATTTGTGATAAGTGGAGGTGAAGTGGAAGTGAAATTGATAATACTGGAGGTGGTGGTGATTAACAGGTGGTGGTAACCAGTCAGTCATGCGGACAAATCAGTAAACACACACACAGAGAAAGAGAGAGAGAGAGAGAGAGAAAGAGAGAGAGAGAGAGTCAAAGAAAGAAAGGAGAGATAGTGGAGGGGTGTGTGGGCCGGACATTAGTGCTTAAAGATGTGTGTGTTTGTGTGTACCTCTATTCTTGCCTTCAATTTACTGCTGTGTCTGTTACATTCGGTCAGTCTCTCTTCTTGTATTTCCATCTCTGCCTCTGCCTTTTTCAGTCGCTGTTGCAGCAGCGAATTCTGGAATTTACAGTTCTCCTGCTCTCTCTGCTGCCACTGGCTTATGTGCTCTTTGAGGCTTTGTTGCAAAACTTTTTTTGCCGCCTCTTGCTCGTCCCTTCTTTCCTTCTCTAGAACATCGATCCTGTTCTTCCATTCCTCCTTCTCTATCCCCCACTGTTTTGTTAATCTTTCTCTTTCATCCTCTAGTGTTTTAAGTGAACATCCCAATAAGTGCAAACGATTTTCCCATTCTTCCTCCAATTTCTTCCTTTCTTCTAAATCTTTTCTCTGCTTCTCAACGTCTTTCTTTCTCTCTTCTTCTCTTCTCTTAGCATCCTCCTCTCTTTTTGTGTTCTCATCCCTTACTTGCCGTAAATGGTAACATTCATCTTCTAAGCATTTTTTTTCCTCCTGGAGTTGCTGAAGCAGATTGCACTGTTTGTCTCGTTCCATCTCAAGACTGTAGTAGTTTCGCCGGAGATCTGCAACCTCTTGGTTTAGCACAGCCATACGCTCAGCATGCTCGGTCCCAGCCCTCTGTTCGCGCTCCTCTACCTGAAAAACACATAAAACATACAAAATACTACTCTACATTTATTACTTGCACTGTGGCGTACCACATATTTTGTAGCTGTGTATTCGTATATATGAATGTTATGAACCTCCTCTACTGTTGCCTGGAGCTCGAGGAGACGGGACCTCAGAGCACATGTGGATTCCTCTCCTTCCTCATAGTGACTCGTGGTTGGCTGAACGTTGTCTGCTGTGTCTGGAGTAACATGAAGTAGCATTTGCAACGTTTCTTCCTGCTCTTCATTTTTAATGTTGAGAGAATAGATTACCTACAAACGTACAGTGGAAACAGTCAAACAAATAAAAATCAACATGCAGCGGATACATGATCAAACTCCTTCAGAAACACAAAACGAAAAAAAACAAATTGCTACATACAACAAGTTTAGCCCAAAATATCGCAGCCAAGTTTCTGAACTTTTCTTTCTTGATCTCCCATAACATGACTGATAGCACACATCAACGTTACCTAGGTATGTATAAAAATAGATCCAGACGCCATGGCGCATACCTTAGTTTGCCTGAACAACTGTGTACAAACAACGTGTGCCAGTTCATGGTTTGACTGGTGTGCTTATGTGGGTTTGCTCCTTGTACTCAGGTTTCCTTCTAAAGTCCAAAGACATGTTCATTAGGCTAACTGGCTGTTCCAAATTGACCTTGGGTGTAATGCCAATGCACAAACTAGTCATAAACTGGCGTGAAGTGTGCGTAAACCCGTCGTGACTGCGTGCCATGTCAGGATGAAAATCTTGAAATGTTCAAAATTTTGGTCACGACAAAATTTCGCGACCGGGTCGTGATCTCTGCGCAAACTGTTTGTGACCTCGTCGTGAACTCGTCGGGACGATGCGTGGCAGTGCGTGGCAGTTGCACGCCATGCCACGCACTGTTGCGAACTGCCACGAATAGTTCACGAACAGCTCACATCGAGTTCACGAGTAGTGCGGGAAGCACGTAAACTATGCGCAAACTATGCGCGAACTATGCGTGAACTATGCGTGAACTATGCGTGAACTCGTCGTGAAGTATGCGAGAATTATTGCAGGAGCCTCCCAGTTCGTGCCCCCAAAATGGCATGACTAGCCACGACAAAATCGTGGCCAAAAGTCGTGCAAGTGTCAGGGGGGCTTAAGATTCACCTTAGAAAACATTCTCATATTTGCAATTGTAAACACAGAGGAGCACTGTTCTGCCATCTAATGTTTGTACAACACTGTATCAAGTGAGACACATGCCTGTTTTTTTTTTCAAGAGGACTTTTTTCGGGAAAATATTTTTGTCCAGTGTTGGTGTCAAATGCTACACACTGCCCACCAAGCCTTCTGGGACGCTGAATCACAATATCCCTGCATACTATACCTGCACTACAACCACTTCAGTATTCTCTCTTTCTGTCTCTCATATTCATACATATATAGTGTTTTTATTCTTACGTTATATTTTATCTGAATGTTAATTTTATATGCAATATTTGTTTCTTAAGTACAATATCGAGGGGGCTCCAAGTCCAAGAATTTCACTGCCAGGAGTGATTTTCCTTTGTTCCCTGTATATGACAAACAACTTGAACTTAAATGCTCATTTGTATAAAAATGTTAATTGTAAGTCACTCTGGATAAGTGCATCTATCAAATGCTGTAACTGTATGTGGTTTGTGCATGTGGCTAGTGATCAGAAACCCAGATCCATTAAGGAGTGGGGCACTTTGTGAGTAGCACCTTTTTTTTGTGGAGGGATGTATTCTGTCACAGTCTCATTGCAAGTGTTTCTGGGTTTAAATGGCAGAAGATCTCAGCACACTAATGGTTTTGCTCAAGGGCCCCAACAGTGAACCTCTGACCTTCAGATCAATAACCCATTGGCTTAACCACTGTGGCACCACTGCCACTGTTAGGCAACACAAAGTCATCTTTAAATACTGAAATCACAGTTCAGACATGCAGTATGTCCAGACCATTTCTGGATTGAGCTCTGATCACTGGGCCAAATTATCGACCTCAGGCATGGGCTCTGATGGGTGGGACTCCATGACAGCCGCTGCCAGGAATGTTAGAAAAGAGGCCAGCCTGTTGGTCTCTGAAGAGAATACTTTAGAGGAGGACAACCTGTCTGCTTCTGACAAGAACGCTGGAAGAGAGATTCCTTACTGGCCTCTGAAAAGAACACCAGAGAAGAAGCTACGCTATCACCTTTTGATGAGATCACTGGAGTGGAGGACCGCCTGTCAACCTCTGACAAGATCACTGAAGATAAATCTCCTCTGTAGGCTTCTAATAAGATACCTGGAGTGGCATCGGCCATGTTGGCATCTGAAATGAATACTAAAGAGGCGACTACTTTGCTGGCCTTGGACAATAAGGCCAAAAAAAACCCTTTGTTTCCTGTCACCCGACTGACTCACTTTTTTCCGCCGACTCTAAAGTTTTTTCATGTGGTTTTGTAACCCAGTGTTATTTAATAACAGACTGCTGTTATTCAGTGACAATAGGTACACTGTCTCTTTAAGAGTCTCAACAGGAAGCTCTGCTTTACGGTTGTAGAGCAGCGACCTCAGCGTGGGAAAGTTCGTGGGTTGCACTTGAGCGATGGGGGGTGGGGGGGGGGGTGTTGCTTTGAAACCATTTAGCACTTCATCTCTTCATCTCCGTGTCTGGGAGGGGCTTTGAAACTATTTAGCGCTTCATCTCTGCTTTTTATTTACACATTTGCGGGCAAACTTAAATTAAATTTGGTAACGCTGACCTTCTTCAAGGTGGACCTATTCATAAAAGCATGACTTGCAAACTTCCCTCCTTTGACACATGACTTGCGGTATATTGATAAATGTTCAAGGAACTTTTTCATTCATACAAGCATGCCATTTTTTTTATTGTTTTTTTGCCTAACACTGGGGAATAATCCGCCAAGCACATGGTGCACTCAGAGCAGGATGCAATGACTTCCTGTAAATCCTCCATAACCACCAGTGACTGCCCTCAATGGGGTCCAGAGTGCATGGTACATTCAGGTGGCTCAGATCACATTAGGTACGTGCCATGGTCAAATATGGCAGCACGAACTCAAGGTCTTGCAAACAGTCACGGGTATATATACGTGAGGGTCCATGTCTAGGTCAATATCCCCAAGAATCTCCCCACCCAAAAAAACAAAAGAAAACCTTCAGCGGGCTCCTCCCATCATTCCTTGGCTGGTCTGAGAGAAAGTGGACCTGCCCACCATAATCCTTAACAGCCTGTCAGGACTGATCCTGGTAGAAGTAGCTTCCCCTGGTATGTTCTGCTGCCTCCTGGTGCAGAAGGACAATTCTGCCATGGCACTGTGTGGTTGTAGGAGAGAGTAGAGGAGGCAGAACTGAACATAAGATTACTGCAAAACCAGGTGGGCTTATCCACAACACAAGATCAATGCTCTGTGCTATGTCGCACATAGAGTGCACTTATATAGCTCTTTGATGGGCCACTAAACTGCGTGCACGTGCAGCCATTTACTTCCTCTGCACTGCCCACTAAGCCTTCTGGGAAGCCTTCTCACTTCTAAAACAGGAAGCACTCACAATGAGGCTTATGTATGGTAAAACTGTGTCAAACACCAATGAAGTCAAGGGGACTTCAAGACTTTAGGCCTTTGACTCTGCTCTGCTGAGAAAACTGATCTTCCTGGTCATTGCCTGCTTTAAAGCCCTTGACAACATGTGGAGGTCCTCCCATAGGATCTAGTTCCTCCTAGTTTTGAGGCTGAATTGGGCCATTCCATAAACAAATGGCCATGATATATAGTTCTCTTTTTCAGCATTTCAAAGCCTTTTCAAATTTGCTGCACATTCTATGTTAAGGACATGACAGGGCTTTTCTTTATGAAATGTAAGGACTTGTGAAAAATTCTGACTGTTTTAATTGTAACAAGTAAAGGAGTAAGGACAGGTAATCCATTTCATCTGCTAAAATCTTGCACAAACACTGCAAACATCAGAGCAGAATGCTGGTTGTGCAAAAAGGAAAAGCTTTCGTCAGTAAAGTCAGTGTCTGAAGAATCAATTCAGACAGTATTCAGGATGTAGCTTCCTGTCAGTTTGAAATGAAAGAAGGGTCAGTGATGATTCCCCAGTGACTGATGCACTTGATGTCTCTCAATTTCTGCATGTTGTCAAGCGCCGGGCTGAATGCACCGATGCCTTGTTGTTGCTGGATGAAAATATGCTCCATTTGCAGACAGCAGGAGAGGAGGCTGAAGTAGCAGGAACAAAAACAGTCTTTATTAAAGAAACAGACTAAGTACCCTTCCTTACCAGGGGAAGCTCATAGACCGACAGACTGAATAAACAGAAAACAAACTGACAGAAAAAACGATCGGGATGACACAGTGTAACAAAAGGAATGAACCGGTAAACGCACATTGAAACTCAAGCGCTATAAATAGCCCTCCTAAACTTAAAACAGCTGTAAGTAATAAACTCTGTGAGGGGAGAGTTGCGCACCCGGCAGCGCAGAGCGCCCCAACAGCGCCCTCTGGCGGCGGAATCGTGCCACGGCATGACACATGTGATCACAAGGAATCTTAGGTGTGGTTATCTAAGAAAACACATGCAGTCGACTGCTCAGTATCTCAAAATATCTGAATGAGTTTAATAGTAGGATAAAAGTAGACACAAAGTTAGTGGACACTGCAGTAGCAAATGTGAATGGCAGAGGAAAATGTGCAAAACAAAATGCAAGTATAAACTCAATTACTGTGCTAAAATAAAAGCAGAACTTTCCGATTGTAAGAAAGATTGAAGGCATTAGTTGAAAAGGATTGGAAAATCTCTAATTTACAAAAGATACCTGAGAAAGCTAACAAAAAAATATCACAGTAATCAATATTGGTTGTCGTTAGAAGTCATTACTATTTTATATCCTGGGGGAGGAAAAAAAAATTCTGAAGGGTGCTAATGTAAAAAAAGAACAGATAAGTGAACTAGAGCTTAGCATGTCATGTCAAGTTATACATCCTAGGACTACTTGATATGAAAGATATCCGGGTCAAAAATACCACTGGTGACTCAATGGGTATTGGGTTCCCTCATTTGAACCAATATACCTCGAGTCAAACGCCCCAACCAATCCTCATTTTAAGCAATTGCTGATGAGTCACGCATTATGCTGCTAAAAACTCCTGAGCAAATGTGAACACACACACAAAAAAATTTATAAAGATACTGGATACATCCCTATCCCCTTCATTTGGGGATAATGTCAGTGGGGGTTTCACCCGGGTGGCAAGTGAGGGCATCGGTGATGCTTCCAAAGGGAGCACTGCATGATAGCCACACTGATGGGGGCTTGTTCGATTAAATAGCTTTAGTAAAGAAGCGTACTTTCACAATATGGACAAAGCCAGAAATAAAAAGGCAAGCCATTAAAAAGTGGTGTTTGGATGTACTCTCAGCAGCAGAGTCCCCAGCAGCAATGGAAAATCCTCATTCTTTCTTTGCATGATTCATGCTCTGTAAGGTTTACACACACACACACACACACACACACACACACACACACAATCTGTGCTTCTAGATTTGCGCTGCCCAGTTGTGACAACTACACAACAAGCTCTGTGATTAATTCTTGTCTTAGTCATAGGGCCATTTAGGAACTTATTAGACCAAAAAAAAACCCTTTGTTTCGGGTAGGTAGGTCGGTGAAAGTTTTTTTTTTAAAGCCCCTCACAGACATGGAGATGAAGAGTGCGCCCCCCCCCCCCCCCCCCCGG
>JAQNCB010000011.1:8097072-8109808 GCA_030068295.1 Euristhmus nudiceps | reverse complement strand
GGGGGGGCGTGATTTTCATCTCCATTTCTGTAAGTGGCTTTGGGGGAAAAAATAAATAAAAAGTTTTACTGACCTACCGACCCAAAATTATTCTGCAATGTTGCCGGAAACAAAGGGGTTTTTTTTGTTTGTTTGTTTGTTTGTTTGTTTTTTGTTTTTTTGTTTTTGGCCTTAGCAATGTAAAGAAAATTTTATGAGCCATATGCAGTAGGTATCTGGGTTTTTTTATTTATTTTTTTATTTTTAGTTAATTTTTTTATTATTATTATTATTTTTCTTTTTTTTGGCTGGCAAAATAAACCATCACTGCCACACAGTGTGCATTATCTGTTTGAATAGAAAGGCTTTTAGCCCAATCAAATTGAGGAAGTATATGACGTTTACATAACGTGCTTATGGAAGTAAAGCTATCCAGCAGAATAGCATTTCGCTGCCCTGTGGTGATATCAGCTTTCCATTAAAGAAAATGTAACTCAATAGCGTCACACTTTCAGACAATCTCAAAACCTTTGGGAGGGGCGGTCATAAATTGACGGATACGTGACATTACACCATCAATGGCGTCATCAAAACGAAATTATTTTTTTCCAGTGTAGTCTTTCTTCCTCCTAATTTTTATGAATAAATCTTCCTAAATTTGTTTCAGACCCCTGTAGTGAGAGCCGATAAGAGCATAACAAAACTAAAATTTCCTGATTACTTAATGATGCTAAATGATAAAGGTGCATTACTTTCCACTGGTGTATAATGAACTGAACTGTTTTTTTTTTTTTTTTTTTTTTTTTTTTTTTTTTTTTTTTTTTTTTGTGTGTCGGGGTGTGGTGGTTTTTTTGTTTTTTTTTTTTTTTTTTTTTTTTCTCTTCATATTTCACAATGCCTGTGTGTTTGCAGTGGCGTGTTCGAAAGGAGGCAATGATGGGTTTGGCACAGCTGTATAAAAAATATTGCTTGCACCACGAAGCTGGCAAAGAGTCAGCACAGAAAATCAGTTGGATCAAAGACAAACTGCTGCATATATACTACCAGAACAGCATTGATGACAAGTAAGTTGCTACCAATGGAATACAGGTGTGTTCTGGGAAGAGTTTTTATAGCTGCTTAGCTGCTTCCTTGTTTTGAGTGCATTAAATTCAAATATGTTTCACTAATCTATAAACTGTCTTATCATTGTGGAATGTGTGTTTGTGTGTGTGTTGAGGTTGCTTGTGGAAAAGATCTTTGCGCAGTTTATGGTTCCTCACAGTTTGGAGACTGAGGAGAAGATGAAGTGTTTGTATTATCTTTATGCCTGTCTGGACACTAACGCCGTCAAGTGAGTCAGAAACCAGACAGTAAAACCAATATGACTTGTCTCGTGTGAGCCATCCTAACACCGCGGAAGCTCATGTTTGAAAGTTAAGTGTTCAGTGTAACCTGGCGACTCACCTTTTTTTTTTTTTTTTTTCTTTTTTTTTCTTTTTTTTTCCCCCTGTGTGTCCGATAGAGCCCTGAATGAGATGTGGAAGTGTCAGAACATGCTGAGAGGGCTCGTGAGGGAACTTCTGGACCTGCATAAACTGCCCACGGTGTGAATGTTACTTCCATTGTTTTTTTTTTTTGTTTGTTTTTTGTGCTGTTGAAACACCATTAGGGATTAAAGAATTAAGATGTTGTGCATGTTGGTGGTGATGTAAATGAGTATGCTTTATTGGTTTTGTGTCTACAGTCGGAAGCAAACACAACAGCCATGTTTGGAAAGCTCATGACCATTGCCAGTAAGTAAATATACATGAACACGCCACCAAGTCGAGGACTGCATGCAGTAGTTTACCTAATGTATGTAATGTTTCCCGGAGTAATGAGCCAAACCTGTACCAACATGCAAATTATTATTTTTCAGTGTTGTTATCCTTGCATCCTCTCTCTGTCTCTCTCTCTCTCTCTCTCTGTCTCGCTCTCTCAGAGAACCTGCCTGACCCGGGGAAAGCTCAGGACTTCATGAAGAAGTTCAATCAGGTTCTTGGTGAAGATGAGAAGTTGCGCCTACAGCTGGAGCAGCTCATCAGCCCAACCTGCTCCTGCAAACAGGCTGAGCAGTGTGTGGTGAGTACAGCACATAGTCCAGCAAACAGATGTACGTAATGTTCTCCACTTGGTTTCTCGCTGCCAGTGTACGTAGTGTATGTATTACGTCCCTATGTTGGCGGGAAATGGTCCGACAGTCAATCAAGCAGAGCGCTTACAAAAACCGCACAAAAACCTTTTCATAGATTTTAGAACTCGGTGCACACACAAGGCGCACCGTGTCAAAAGGAGTACCGTTGATTTTTGAGAATATTTAAGGCTTTGAAGTGCACCTTATGGTGCGGAAAATATGGTACATTATAATGCAAGCCAATGTTGCATTCATTAATTTTCTAAGATGCTTCATCCCAATTAGGTTTGCGGGAAGGCTGGCACCAATCTCAGTGGGCTCAAGGCAAAGGAGTAGTACACCCTGAACAGCTTGTCAGACCATTGCAGGGCCAACACGCACACACAACCATTCACACTTACACCCAGGGGAGATTTGGAACAGACAGTTAGCCTACTGTGCATGTTTTTGGACAGTTGGAGGAAACCGGAAGACCCGAAGGAAACCCACACAAATACGAAGAGAACATTCAAACTCCACACAGAAATGCCTGGAGCCCGGGAATCGAACCTAGGCCTCTTTACTGGCATGTTATGGTTAAAAGAATCAGCATATTTAACCGAGCTGCGCATGAACCCTGCAGGACTGAATAAATTTCTTGATCCAGAATTGTACTGATATTTTTCTTTTTTGTGTACATGAGGGTTTTTCTTTATACCTCCACCCTTTCATCTTCACAGAGAGAGATAACGCGCAAGCTGACATACCCCAAGCAGCCTGCGAACCCCTTCCTGGAAATGGTGAAATTTCTGCTGGAAAGAATTGCACCAGTGCACATCGACTCTGAAGCCATCAGGTATATCTGCGTGTCTGATGTCTGTTTTATACTCCGATCTTGGAGTTTCGCGAGTTAAGGCAAGAGTTCCATATGCTTGGATTGTCGCTGTGTACCTGTAGCATTGATTTTTAGCTAGTGGTGTATTCTTTATGTTGATTTGCTGGTGCTTATTTATATTATTCTGGTGTACTTTTCCAATTAAGCTCTGGCTGGATGAAAAGTTAAAAAAGAAAATGCTTCATTCAGTTGACATCAGTAATTCACAGAGTAATAAGTTTTTTGTACTTGATAGGAGAGAAAAAAGTTGAAATTAACTACTTTATTTAAAATTTGACCGTCTTATCTTCAGTACATTCTTGGGCAGGTGGGCAGTGAGCTGGCCACTCATTGCCAGCCCACCAACTGGAGAGTGTTGTGGTTGAGGGCCAAAACTCTCAGTGAAGGTTGTGTACCACCTGCCGACACCTGCTTCTAGACAATGTCTAGAGTTACCTGCTGAGGTAGCTGAGGGAAGCACCCCTAAGTGTATGTAATAAGTTGTATTTGGATTATTGGTGGTGTCTCGGAAAAACTAGATGACAATCGAGAAAGGTCGGTGATGTTGGAGAGACATCTGTCCTCCAGGAAAGACTGGCGTGGGGGGGGGGGGGGTGGAAGAGAGACTCAACGGTATGGATGCACCAATATCGGCCAGGACAAGAAACATGACTATGAGAAAACTAAAGCAAAGAACACTGACTGGAGAGGAGTATCTTTTAAGGTGCCACTGCGGGAAAGACTGTAGAAGCACCAGAGGACTTGAGCAACATCGTAGCAGGCCAAGGTGTGGAACATCAATGAGTCAAGTGCAGCACACAGACCGAGAGTCTGATAAGACGATGGTGAACTCCAGCTAGGAGGCACCCCACAGTGCTGGAGGTCTCGCCTCACCTGAGTAGCCTCAGCATTGGGCACCAGTCCACAAGAATCCGTCTCCAGTAACCCCAGTCCATCCAGAAAGGAGAGAAAGGATTACATGGACAAAAAATGTCAGACAACCAGGCTTGGATGCAGCTTGGTGAAGATCTTGATGGCATCCTGGAAGCAACCACCTCAGGCCACTACAGGAAAAAGTCGATTCACTTCCAACCATAGTGTACAGTGTTGCTAGGGAATGGTTCAGCACAATAGAGTGGAAAGACCAGCCTCAATTACAGCAGCAACCAAAGAGGAGGGAGAGAAAGATTCATCAACTGAGGAGTAAAATAAAGGTACTGAACAAACTCTTCAAAACCAACTCATCAAGCAAAACAGAAGGTATCAATACTTAACAAGCACGATGCAGAGGCAACTGTGTAAGGTTAGGAGAGCAAAATACCTTTCGCAGAAGTGGCGAAAGAAAGAGAGAAGGTGCACGCAACTCCTTAAAGATCCGTATAGTTTCACAAAGATGACTCTTCGCCAACAAAAATCGGGCATACTCTGTAGCTCAAAGGAGAAATTAAGAGTTCCTTTTAGAAGCTCACAGTCATCCTAATAGAACTCAGACCCTGGGAGTTAATTATAACATCTCTAGGCTTGGAAAACTGTCAACCAAACTGAATATGAAAGAGCCCACGTGGCAGGAAGTTCAGGACATTGTCCGCACGTCCAAATCATCAGTTGCCCACGGGTCAAGCGGTATACCATATAAGGTGTACAAGAAATGGCCAAAACTTTGGAGGTTGTGGAAGATCATGAAGATGTGGGCCATGGGGACAATTCATTAAGCTGGAAATTTGCAGAGTGATTCATTCCAAAAGTGGAGGGGTCTTCTGCAATTTCTCAGTACAGGACGATCTCCCTCCTGAACGTAGAGTGCAAGATCTTCCTCTCAGTGTTGACAAAAAGGATGACGTATTATATGATGCGGAATCACATCACATCACTACATCTTTCCAGAGGGGTGGAATCCCAGGCTTTTCAGGCTGTCTAGAACACACCCCGATGATCTCACATGACCTCGTTCAAGAAGGACTTGACCACTATTACATCCGAGTGTCAATTGGAGACATGACAACTAGCTATCCATCTTGACAGATTTAAACTCAGATTTGTATCAATCCTTTTCACCACCAGCTTGCTGGACTTCCAAAAGGGGATTCCAACAGGGTGTACCATCTCCCCGATCTTGTTTATTATGGGAATGAACTTGTTGATATCTGCAGCAGAGGGCATAACCCAGAGTCCTAAATCAGAGTCGGGCATTGTCCAGCCAGTGCTGCGAGCATTTATGGATGATATCACAATAAATACTGTGACTCATGTCCAAGCAAGATGGATATTGGAAACTTTGGGCAACATCGATTCGTGGGCAAAGATGCTGTTCAAAGCCAGGAAGTCCAGCATTCAATTTCAGTGTGAGGCCATCCATCGAGGACAGTCAAATAAAGTGCCTGTTGAAATGGTTGAATGTGTTGCTGACAGATGCCACTAACGTTGATGAATCAGTGAAGCAGACTGTGGAGTGGCTGAAGAGGATTGACAGAGCTTTACTTCCGGGCAAGTTTAAGGCTTGATTGAACTAACGTGGCCTGTTGCCCAGGGTCTTTTGGCTCTTCACTGTTTGAGTTCCCCCTGACCATTGTAGAGGTCATGGAGAGGAAGATCAACAAGCATCTATGAAGATGGCTGGGCATTCCTCCAAGTTTCTCTTCAGTGGGCCTTTACATCCGCTCTGGGCAGCTGCAGCTCCCTCTGTCATCAGTTGTGGAGGAATATAAGGTGGCAAAGTGCAAGGTCCTGTTAAGCTTGAGGGACTCCAATGATGAACTGATCAAACAAGCAGGTGTGATAACCAGGTCTGGGAGCAAGTGGGTTGCCAGCATAGCTATGGGGTAGGCAGTGATCTCTCTGAAGCTATGATACATCATTGGCAAGCAGTGCGTCCATCAGCAAGGTCTTGGCTTTGCTCATTTCCAAACGCGGAATGATGCAGATGCAAGGTCTAGATGAGATATGGTGCAGGCGGTGGTTCAGAGTGGGGAGGAGGTGGAGGAGCGGATGGCCAGGGCAGTGGAACAAGGTTCCCAGGGAGTGGGGGCAAAATGGTATCTGCCCAAGCGTAAGGTCCCGTGGTCAGAGCTTTGGCGATTTACAGCCTTAACATACCCCTTCTTAAGGTCCATATATGACACTCTTCCTTCTCCACCACATCTGCACACATGGGGGCTGAAAGAGGATCCATTCTGCAAGCTCTGCAGCCAGAAGGGAACTCTGGCATACATACTGGCTGGGTGCAAAACAGCTTTAACCCAAGGGCGGTATAGATGGAGCCACGATAAAGTTCTTCTGTCACTCGCTGGTGTCATCCAGTGGGAGAGGGGCAAAAAGAGGCCAGCTGCCACAGTGCAATGACTTTCATTAAGGAAGGAGCAAGGCCTATTCAAACCATCAAAACAAAGCCCAATATTCTTCAAACTCTTGGGAGATGGGGGTTGCTGTTTCTGGAGGTGGTCCAAACAACACTCCGGCTCGACATTGTGCTATGGTCAAGCAAAGACAAGAAAATAATTCTGGGAATGGACAAGCAGAGCAAGAAGCAAGCTGCTCGTATGATTGGGAAGGAGGCAGAATGTGTCTCGTGTTGGGTTTGGAGTAAGCAAGGGAAGGAAGGCTGGAGGCCAGGAGCAGATGGGCAGTGAGCTGGCCACTCATTGCCGGTGCACCAACTGGAGATTGTAGTGGTTGAGGGCTGAAACACTCAGTGGAGGTTGTACCACCTGGCGACACCTGCTCCTGGCCATTAGCTATCGCTACATACTAAGTTAGCTGAGGAATTCACCCATAAGTGTAGGTAATAAGAACTAAGTTTAGTGTTTCCCCACACCAGGCTTTATGCCAGCTGTACATTTCTTCTGTCTAATCTCTTTGTAATTCTGCATAGAACAAAACCGCTCAATATAATGCTGTATTTCTCATTGTTGGAACACCTGTATTGTGCCGATTTGATTGGACACAGTGTGAGGACCTCCAAAACATGTGAAATTTACATATAAATATTTTGCGTGATCGAGCAAAAAATCAAATCGTGTTCATTAAATAGTGTGCAGTGTACCGTTACCATGGTAACAGGAAGTTCTTGAGTCGGTGTATTATTTGCACTTACTCTTCGAATATTTACTGGGGTATTAGTGAGGTGTTCACAGGCGGTCGTTCTGTGTGGGTTTTTTATTTTATTTTTTTAAAAGTTAAAAATTTAATGGAGTCCATGTTTCACAAGCCAAGTCAAGTGTTTTGACGGTGCAAACATCCACCTGTTAAATGATTGGTTGGTAAAGTGTTAGTTGTAACACGCTCCATATTGAGAGATATGATCTCTTGGCACTTGTTTCTGCACTTTAAATATGTGCATATTTATAATGTTCTTTTTCTGCCGTTTTGTATTCAATGCCAGTGAATTTATCAGACTTTTTTTATTGCTCTGAGGTGTCTGCTGATGGTACATAAGCAGTGTGATTAATTATTATGCTCATGTATAATTTATTTCTGTGTCCAAGGACTTTTTATGCCAAGAAACGCTATAATGTGTTTTATAATGTGCAGCACGTTAAGTTGCATCTCCAACTCATATTTTTTGCATTTATTTTTCTAGTAGAACATTTGTGGGGTAAATCTGGCCAATCTGTTTTTGGGTCGTTTGTATCCATGTATGCCGTCATCATTCACTTGTAACCACTTTCAGAGCAAACTGGAATCCAAACCCCATTTAGATGCTTTTAACAGTCTCGTGATTCCAAATGCCATTCGTTCAAATAAAGTGTTAAAATTTGTGAATGGGATTGTGAGAGAGTAGAGTTGGAAGAAAAGGTGGAATTATATTGGTGCAAGATGCACTATATGGACAAAAGTTTATGGACACATTACTGTAACACTGTGTGTTTCTTTCCTCTTTGCTGTTATAATACATTTCTTTCTTCTGGGAAAGCAAGTCTCTATGATCATTATCTGCAAGAGCACCATTAAGGTCAGGTGGAGACACCTAGGGCAGTCGGCATTCTAGTTCATCCCAAGTGTGTTCAGTGGGGATGAGGTCAGTGCTCTGTGCAACAATTCGTGTTATCCCACTTCAGCCTTGGCAAGGCATGTCCTTATGGCACTCACTTTGTGCACTGGGGGACTGAGTTGTGCTAGAAAAGGTCTGAGTCTTTTCGTTCTAGTGAAAGGAAATGGTAACCCAACAGAGGTTCTGCACAATTGTGTCTTTTCAACTTGGCGTGTCAACTTTGAGAAGAAACTGCATTTGGGTCGAATGGTCAGGTGTCCGTAAACTTTCGGCTATATAGCATGTGTAGGTACTTTAAATTGGCCACATGTCCTGAGCTGTTTTATAATTAATCAGGGCTGAAATCTGTGTGACTCTTAGTCCCCCCCATACTGTATTTTGACCCTTTCCCTCCTCACTGCACACTCAGTCCAGCTATTGCTCTCAGAGAAGTGTTCAGTTGGATCAGATAGATGTTTAGAGAAGGGAGTTGAACTGCAGTTTGTGCAACGCGCTATGCTTCCTGATGGACCCATTTACTTTGTTTTATACGGGACACCTACTGGTGACTACATCTAACTGCAAGTACTATAACCTGCATCGTCTGTCTGGCTATTTCGGTAACAGTCATTGTTTTTGTGTGTGTGTAGTGCCCTGGTGAAGCTTTTAAATAAGTCCATTGAAGGCACTGCTGATGATGATGATGAAGGAGTTACTCCTGACACCGCCATCCGTGCTGGACTGGAACTACTTAAGGTGAACAAACGCACTTAATGCCTTTACACACACACACAACATAAATCCACTGTTAGACCGACGGCAGGATGGACATGAGTCGGCTTGGAGTACATAGGGAAGTGAGCTCCGAACCTGTGTTGCTGCTCCTATTTTTTTTTATCCCCCCACTCCCAGAGACATTGTCTGTCTTGATTGCGAAAGGATTAAAAGACCACCATACATGCAGTGTTGTGACAACGCTTCCTCAACCTACCCTTATACGCCTGAAATGGTGGATGAAGTGTTCAGAAAATCTAATGAATCACTTTTTTTTTCTAAGAACATTGATTGGTGTTCATTTATGGCAGTTTTAGGAAATCACACTAGAAGATCCTATGTCAAGTAGCTAATTATGTAGGAGTTACTGTAACAGTTAGCATTTTTACAGGATACAAATCTTGACATGATGTAAAGATTATAGCACTGCCTGAAAATGGAGCTCTGGGGGGTTTACCATATGATAAAAGGGTTTCAATGTACAATTTGCTTTGATGATGCCATCGATGATGCAGTGTCATGTAACCATGCTCTGACCACCCCTCCCCAAAGTTTTGATACTGCCTGAAAGTGTCATGCTATTGAGATGCAGGTTCTTAAATGAAAACTTGGGCCAATAAAAAAAAACAAAACAAAAAACCCTTTGTTTCCGATCACCTGATCGACTCACTTTTTTTCCGCTGACTGTAAGGTTTTTTCTTGTGTTTTTGTCACCTAGTGATTATTTAATAACAGACTGTTATTCAGTGTCATTAGGTACACTGTCTCTTCAAGAGTCTCAAGCAGGAAAGTTCGTGGGTTGCACTTCAGCAGTGCTCAGAGAGAAGGGGGTGCAGGCAGAGCACGGAGTGGGGGGGGATGGTGTGTTTACCGACCAACTTACTCAAAATTATTCTGCAATGTTACCGGAAACAAAGGTTTTTTTTTTTATTTTTATTTTTTGGCCTTATCACCATGGGGTTGCGAGATTCCATTCCGCTGAATAGCTTTACTTCTGTAAATACGCTATATATGCGGCAGAAACGTCATGCGCTTCCTCAACGTGATTTGGGTTAAAAGCCTTTCTATTCAAATGAGTCATGCATTGTGTGGCAGTAATGGTTTATTTTGGCAGCTAAAAAAAATATACTGACTACATATGGCTCTTGAAATTCTGTTTGCATTGTTAAAAAAACAATTAGTTTTATTTTCTTTTACTGCTTGAAACAAGTAAGTCTGAAGGAGATGATGGAGCAGAGGGTGGTACCATTACTCAGACATTCATTCCCATTATGACTGTTGTGTACGAACAACCACCTCAGGGTTTCTATGGGTACACACACAGACGAATGAACACGATGTGCGTGGTTTTTTTATTTAACCCCCCCCCCCCAAAAAAAAAAAAAAAAAAAAACACAAAGAAAAATTCTCCCTAACTTAGTATTATCCAATTGTCTGACCACCATCAACCAGGTAGGAATGAATGCCCTTCTGGGACATGCGATGATAGCCACCCGACACTTTTCGAACTGCTGCTCCACGCGCATTTGGGGATGATTTAGCACACTCGGAAGGAAAACACCATTCGCCCCTCATATAAATGAGCTCGCAGACCCCCATAATTGGCTGGCAATCGCTGTGAGTGACAGGGAAGTCATTATATGCCGTCCCACCCTCCCGTGAGAGCTCGGTCAATTAGCTCCCATGGATTCCCGGTACGGAAGGCTGTGCATTAAGCCGAGTCCGATCCTGCAATCTCTGAGTGAATAGTCATGCACCTTGTCAATCTGCCATTCGGGAGCCCAGCTTCTTTTATTAGAATTATTCATGGCAGTGCACTAGTGACTCAGTGATCTGGCATTTGGCAGATGCCCTTATCCAGAGCGACTTACATTTATGTCTTTCGTACATCAGCGCAATCGAGAGTAAAGGTATTTAATCAAGGACTCATCAGTAGTAATTTCTCATCAGTAATCCAGAGCGTTAACCACTGACCCACTGCATTTCCTGTTGCTATCTCGTGTACCAATCATTTGAGATCCCAGACCACTTCTGGTACTCTGGAGTTTTACAATAAGTATAGCAGCAAGAAGTAAAGATTGTGCTTTCACTTTCAATCTTGTAAAATGGAGCATGTGACATGTTTCATGGTGTTTTGATGTGTTTGTGTCGTGATTTGTTTCTTGCGTACAGGTTTTATCTTTCACACACCCAACGTCATTCCATTCTGCCGAGACGTACGAATCTCTTCTGCAGTGCCTCAAAATGGAGGATGATAAAGTAGCAGAAGCTGCTATACAGATCTTCAGGAACACTGGCCAGAAGATTGAGAGCGAGCTGCCACAGATCAGATCGTATGAAAACATGTTGGATGAATACACTGAAGCATCCATAGACACTGCTTACACTTCTTTTTTTTTTTTTTGGGTGGGGGGGGTACCAGTTGCAGTGAACAGTGTTATTTTATTGATGCATCTGAGCTGTGGTTTGCTGTTGTGTGTGTTGAGTCTTTAATATAATCTCTACCTTGTCTATCTTTCAGGACTCTTATTCCCATACTTCACCAGAAAGCTAAGAGAGGGACGCCACACCAAGCGAAGCAGGCAGTGCACTGCATCCACGCAATCTTCCACAACAAAGAAGTTCAGCTGGCGCAGATATTTGAGGTAGAGTCCAAATAGTCTTGAAATTTAAGAAGAATTTTTTAATAAGGCCCAAAAAAAAAAAACCTTTGTTTCCGGTAACATTGCGGAATAATTTTGGGTAGATGGGTCAGTAATGATGTTTGAGCTGGAGCCCTAAAGAGATGCTATTTCAAAAATCTGCTAGTCTTCCAGATTACCAACCCCAGCTTTAAATGGTGTCTTGGGAATGTGTTTTCTGATTTTGTTAATCTGTAGTATATTAATTATTAATGTTAAGATGTGTGTCTGTCTCTGTAGCCTTTGTCTCGTAGTCTGAATGGTGATGTCCCAGAGCAGCTGATTACTCCTCTTGTCTCTTTGGGTCATATCTCCATGCTGGCTCCGGATCAGTTTGCCTCACCCATGAAGTCTATTGTAGCCAACTTCATTGTAAAAGATCTGCTGATGAATGACAGAGTGAGTGCATAGGGATTTCATTATCGTAATCATGGTTCTAAATCATGCCTAATTTTTGTCTTGGCTCATTTTCTTTTAGTCTGTAGGCAGTAAGAATGGCAGATTGTGGACAGCTGATGACGAAGTTTCCCCTGAAGTGTTAGCGAAGGTGCACTTATCATTTTACCATGTTAACTGTGGGAGTAATAGTTATAATACCTGTTTTATTTAAAGCTGACTGTCTGCTCCAGGTTCAAGCCATTAAGTTGCTGGTGAGATGGTTATTAGGGATGAAGAATAACCAGTCAAAATCGGCTAACTCTACACTTAGACTGCTCTCTGCAATGCTGGTCAGCGAGGGGGACCTAACGGAACAGAAAAAGATCTGGTAGGCAAACTTCAGGGGTCACCACTATACACGTGCATGGCATTATATTGTCATTGTTTGTGACACTATGGAAAGGAAACAGTCATGTTTGCTGTAAAATGTTGTGAAAATTCCACTTGGCACTTGAAGTACCGTATTTTCAGGACTATCCTTCGCTCCGGAGTATAAGTCAAATCATCCAAAAATTGCATAAAAAAGGGGAAAGAAAACCATATATAAGTCGCACTGGAATATAGGTCGCATTTTGGGGGCAGTCTTGTTTAAATGATTTTGTTAACGCACCTTTTTTGGATGACGGCAACGTGACGATGACGCACTAAAAAATGGATCTTTGGCGACTAAAACATGACGAGACGAGGCGTAACAAAAATTTTGGTGCGTGAGACACTCGCAGTGCGTCTCTGCCTACGCTGCGCCTAACGCAGAGAGGAGGAAAATGTCTCACCGTTACACACAGGAACATATAATTCCACTGAAACATTAGCCTGTCGGCTCAAACATGTTAAAACAGACTCTTCATTTCACTTTAAACTCTACAGTTTATGATATGCTTTATATCTTG
>JAQNCB010000011.1:7969724-7982443 GCA_030068295.1 Euristhmus nudiceps | reverse complement strand
TGGAGGGACTATGTCTCTTGGCTGGTCTGGGAACGCCTCGGTGTCCCCCGGGAAGAGCTGGAGGAAGTGGCCGGGGAAAGGAACGTCTGGACCTCACTGCTTAGACTGTTGCCCCTGCGACCCGACCCTGGATCAGATGATGATGATGATGATGATGATTTTATTCTTTATTTTGGACTCACATAACAGACTAGTTCAGCTTTCCATCTCGCGCTGATGAGGAAAATCCCGTTTTATATCAGAAGAGAGATTGTGTTAAATCCAAGTTGAACTAGTTATTTAAGGAAAAGTAAATAAAATACAGCAATAGATTACTGCATAGCCGATATATATTTCCCGTATATCCCCTGTAATACATCCCAAAGACTCAGCTCTGAGTGCAAACAGAACAGATCCAAGATGCGCTTCCTCTGTCTGTTGGAAAAAGCAGTTTGAGCAGTAAGTACCATTGAATCCAAATTATCCTTGAAAAGTCCTTAAAAATTGCTTGAATGACATTTGGCCCAATGTGTCAGAACCATGGATATTGACCCAGAAATAGCACCGGGACTGATCCCCCCCCCCTAGTTATATATCAAGACATTCAAAGGTTTCGAAGAGACCGATAGTTTCGAGCATAATGGCGTATTTTCGGCCAAAATCAGTCATGCTATTTCAAGTCTCTATCGCTGATGTGTGAGTCAACTTTTAATCTTGTTCTGTACAAAGTTAATACCAATACAGGGATCCCTCACTCCCTCACTTTTCGCGGTTAATTGGGCGTCGAGACCCCCGCGAAGACCAAATTTCCGCGAAGTAGGATCGACCCCTGACTGACGTATACATACATGTATATGTGTATATAATATCAATAAATCCATATTCAACACTATAAATACTTATAATAACAATTAAACATTCTAAAACAATGCATAAGATCTAAATAAAATATAAATAATATAAAATACATACGTGTAATTGTACATAGATGTAAATAAAGTGTAAGAAATATCTTGACCTTTGCCTTTTCTGTTACGAATGCTGTTATTTCACTCGAGTCCCAAACCGGAGTTGGTAGTGCCCTTGTTCCCGTCCCCTTTATCTTTTTCCCTATTTAATAGTGAAAAAATGAAGCGGAAGGCCGCAAGATCACTACCGACTCGGTTTGGAACACCGCCTCTGAAATCTCGCAAGCTAATTGGTCGAGACGAATTTCCCAGCAACAAAAGAGGCTGGGATCCGAATCCGAGTCAGTAGCGACCCCTTGTGGCATTTTGCTGAACTTTTTGTACATATTTTATTTTTCGATGAATATTTAAAAAAAAATCCGTGATGCACTGAAGCCGCAGAACCTGAAGCGCGATATAGCGAGGGATTACTGTATATTTGTTATAAACTGATGAGTGTTGTGTCTCCTGCAGTCCACACAAGATTCTAATGAAACCAAAGATGATGCAGCCATTGCGAAACAGTTACAGATGGACGAGGACATGGAGGTGAGTTAGATTTACTCGTATGATCGCGCGTGTCTACTGGCAGCATGTAAAGCTGCAGGTTGGATCTGTATACTGTGTGAGATTAGGGTTATAATCCAGGCTGTAAACTTCAGACATCATTTGTTTGTTGGGGGATCGAAACTCAGCACTTCTACCAAGCTGCTTTCTGTTTTTTTCTATCTCTCGCTGTTCAGATTTCAGCCTGACTCCCTGCATGTAGAGCTCTGAGTGATCCTGCTCAAGGTTTTTTCCCTTTCGCATGAAGTTGAGACCGTTTTGGTTTTGGGTTTTTTTTTTCTCTACTCCGCACAGTGGTTTATTACTCCCAGAATGCAATGCACAGAAAATTACTAGGATGTAATTCGATTTTGCGAATGAAATTAAGTTTATCTAAAAATATTTTAAACATTGACAGTGTAGGAGGATATGTACTTGTAAAGTCTAAAGTGTGTGTGTGTGTGTGTGTGTGTGTGTGTGTGTGTGTGCTAGTTGGAAAAACAGATCCATGAAGATGAGGAGTTTGCTCGAACCTTGGCCATGTTTGATGAGGCCCCCGTGCCCAAAAAGGTAATTGAATGCTTTCAGATGACTTTTTTAATAATAAAAATAAATGATTGTGTCAGTCCTGTGTTCATGTCTGATTCCTCATTAATGAGTATGGGTATTGGTCATCTTTACAGCATAATTTGTGCGTATGCAATACATTTAAGTGATGCAGACATTTATTTTAACATAAATGACCATAAACGCCACCAAACTGGTAATTTTGTCCTGTGGATTACTCGCGGGGGGCTGAACTGCAGCGGTTCGCAGTCATTTTTCCCTTGAAGTGATATCAGTGCTTTGGGCGTTCTTGCCTCTTCTTTGGGAGGTTCTCGTGATTCTGAGAGCGAGAATGCTGACACAGATGAGCATGACGGTAAGTCCACAATGGCTTGTGCAAATCAACGGTTTCCTATCTCGGCTTTCCTGTCGTCAGTTGGTTTAGGAACAAAAAGAAATGATTTTCCGCGATTTCTGCGCTTGTTGTTTGTGCAGCTCAGCACTGTCTGATAGCGTATTATGCTACACGGGTCAGGGATGCAGCCCAGCCAATCCAACGAGTTCTCATCAGTATCAGGGTGGAACAGCCAATCAGAAAGGCAACAATATGTGTCTGAGCATGCCTACAGTTGTAACAATCACTCACTTTAAAAATATGTATGGACTGATGTTTTCGGAAGGAACCACTGATGTTCTATGTGATCGTTTTAAATAACACTAATTGACCACAGGTACACTTTAATTGGTGGATGTAAGCATTTATAAGTTTTCTTTGACACTTGTGCCACTTGTGTCTTTTGTTTGCTCTAAACCTCCACTTGCTGAACTTGGGAGGCTCGGTGGTGTCGTCGTTACACGTCTACGCCACAGCTAGAAACTCTTGGGTTTGAGTCCCAGGCTTGGCGAGGGTCTTTCTATGGAGTTTGCGACTGGCGGTTGGCCTTGAAAAGGTTCTGGACCACCATCGGACACCTCGGAGGGGGAAGCAGTTCTCCACAAATACTGTTTACAGTGGAAGTGAAGAGCTGCTCACCTCAACTCGGGAGGTGGAAGGAATACTTCGAGGACCTCCTCAATCCCACCAACATGCCCTCTGTGGAGGAGGAAGACCCTGGGGGTTTGGGTGGGGTTCCACCCATCACTGGGGCTGAGGTCGCCGAAGTTGTCAAAAAGCTCCTTGGTGGTCTGGGGGTGGATATGATCCACACCGAATATCTCAAGGGTCTGGATGTTGTCAGACTGTCTTGATTGACACGTCTCTGCAACATCGCGTGGTCATTCAGGCCCGTGCCTCTAGATTGGCAAACCGAGGTGGTGCACTCCTTTTTAAATGGGGGACCGGATGGTGTGTTCCAATTAGCTGATCTGGATGTGCTCATGGAAGAGCTGGAGGAGGTGGCTATGGAGAGGGACGTCTCGACCACACTGCTTAGGCTGCTGAACCTGCGACCTGACCCCAGATTAAGCATTAAGATTGTTGGCAGTAGTTTGTTTTGTACTTTCAGATAATTGACATCTCATGTTTCTTTCCGTCAGGCTCGTGTGAGCTCGCCTTCGCCATCAAAGATAAGCTCTCACGTGAATGGAGCAGAAACCAAACCTATGCCGAAGGAGCCTTCTTCGCCGAAGAAGAGTTCGGTAAAAGCCAGCTCGAAACTGGCTCTGATGAAGAAGAAAGCCGATGAAGACGAGGAACGGAGGAAGGAGGAAACTAAAAGCAAACTTGTTATTTCACCAAAGAAAGAACCAATGGCACAAATCTCATCAGAGACAGCGGTCACGCCCAAAACTAGCATTCCTACAGTAAGTGGAAAAAGCGTTTCCACACCGAAGAGTGGAGGAGGAAGTACCAAGACCTCTCCAACAAAACCAGAGGTAAAGGCATTGATTTATTTATTTATTTTTTTTTTTTCTTAAATGCTTTTGCTAGTTTCCGGACTGTCGTTGTGAGGGCGATATCTTAAAAAGTCTTTGAGAGATTTTCTTCAAAGTTTGCGCAAATGCACATCTTAACGTTCAACTGGCTTGATTTTTGACGTCAAGGGTCAAGGTCACTGCAGCAGAGATGCCTACCTCAGATATAGATAGAAGTTCTTCGACTTTTTTCGTTATTTTTGAAAAAGTTTCAGTAACACTTCTTCCCCGCATATGAATTTACATTAGCAACAAATGTATTTGTAAACAATATTATTGACATATTTGTTTTACTTAAAATCTTACTTAAAATACTTAAAATCTAGAGGCAGGATGGCAACACCATCATATGACTCGCATGCAAAAACAGGAACTCAATAAGAAAATTTACATTAAATGTTAAAATCATAATCCGATGGAGGATGATGATGATGATGATTATACAATATTTTTATATATATATATATATATATATATATATATATAGTATTGCATTGCATTGCATTCCCGTTAGCTGAAATGATAGGAGTAGGACAGAAAAGGAAGCGCGGCAGCGCGAGCACGACAAACATTTCCTTGCGAGTCCAGAGCACAGGAGAAAACGGTCACCGTACGCGCACTCTGTGTCACATGTCCAGCAATTGGCCTTCAGATAAAATGTAAATTCAGATTCATCACATTCATGATTCTCTCTCTTTTTTTATTTTTTTTATTTTTTATTTTTTTCTCTCTCTCTCTGGACAAAATGGCACCCTGTAATGTAATACTGTATTCACATCAACTTTCCGTACAAAATACAGAATAACCGTGCTGGTAGGCATCTCTGCTGCAGTGCTGTGTGTACCGTTCTTGTAAACGTGATATCTCAGAAACGCTTTGAGGGATACCCCACCCCCCCCAAAGTGTGCATAAAGGTTCACTCTGACCCAGTGATGATTTGATTAGATTTTTGAAGTCAAAGGTCACGGGCCTTACAATTTCAATTATGATGATAATTTTACATCAGAAAAATACTGCATGTTGACATATTAAAATTTTTTAATTTAATCTTACTCTTGAGTTTTGAAGATTAAATGACGGGAAAACTAATTTTGTAAAACTGGACTTATGATAGTTACTTGTGTGTCACTTCATATTGCAGCAGTACAGTATTAACATTCTGCTATGAATTTTGTCCTGCATTCAACTGTAATTCCAGTACATGTATATCTTTCTGATGCGTTGATTGTTTATTAGCTCTCGCCCATCGGGAGCTTTCAGAATGGGTTTTTTTCCATCCATCCGTCCGTCTGTCTGTCTGTCACACTTTAGTTTCCAGACACTTAGTTGCGGCGCACTGACGCTGGTGCTTTCAAACTTGCTATGCTTGTTCAAAACTATGCGTGCTCGGCAGAGTTTGTCTGTACTTTGTCTGACTTTGATAGGTTGAGTTTGTACCTTGACCTACTTTAAGGTCACAGAGGCAAAACTGTATACGGTGGAACCTCGCGATACGAAAGCTTGAACACACTGAAACTGGGGCTTACAAACTTGCTATGCTTGGTTTATATTGGCATATTATGCAATGGTCCTTTCGGTGGGAGCGTCTGGACTATTTATTTATTTATTTTGTAAATCTCTTTAAAACTTTTTTCATGCAAGTCTCATTTCTCTTGATAGCCGAGTCCAGAAGACTCGGAGAAGAAGCGTGTGAATTCTGCAGCATATCGGAACTACCTGAACCGAGAAGGACCCCGAGCTCTGGGCTCTAAAGAGATCCCGCTGGTAATGAAAATAAACAGATACTTGTACACTTTAACGGTTTCATGTAGGATCTGCAGCAATAATTGAAGGAAAAAGCTTATTTTTAAGCTGTAGGAGGTCTGAAAGCCAGAGAGAAACCAGGTTTCTAGGTGAGCAAATGTGAATCATTAATCCCAGGGTGCATTGCTTCTGCTGAAGCAGTGGCACCCTTGAAATGAAGAGCAGAGAAATCTTAGTTACTGTTTTTCATTTTATAAAAATAAATGCAGGTATCCCTCCCTTTTCGTGGTTAATGGGGGGTCGAGACCCCACTTGAACACCGAATTTCCATGAGGTAGGATCGACCGCCCCCCCGACTGACGTATACGTACATGTATATGTGTATATAATATCAATAAATACACATTCAACGCCATAAATGCTTATAATAACAATTAAACATTCAAAAACAATCCATAAGATGTGTTTAACAGTGAAAAAGTTAAGGGAAAGGTCGCAAGCTCACTACCGACTCCGGTTTGGGATGCGGCTCTTTGAAATCTAGCAAACTGATTGGTCAAGACGAATTTCCCATCAGAAGAAGAACAGGCTGGGATCCAGATCCGAGTCAGTAGCGACCCCTCGTGGAATTTTCCTGAACTTTTCCGCTATTTTAACACATTTTTGAATATTGAATATTTTAAAAAATTGCGATGCACTGAAGCCGCAGAACCTGAAGCGCGATATAGCAAGGGATGACTGCATTTAAATAAATATTTAGCTTAAGGATTTGTCGTTAGAACTATACAAAAGACTGCTTAAAGGGGAATGTGAAGATAATTGGCGATCCCTTTAACTGGTACTGGAGAGCACTGTCATCACTCAGAACTCTTCTGTAACTGTTCCAAGAGATTGAGAACTGGTGTGTGTCTGAAGAATAATACAGTGTCGAGTAAAAGTACAGTGATCCCTTGCTATACCGCATTTCAATTTCTGTGGCTTCAGTGCATCGCAGATTTTTAAAAAATATTCATTGAAAATAAAAGTAAGCAAATACGGGGGTGGGGGGTGGGGGGGAGTACATGAAACCGCCACAAGAGGTCGCTACTGACTCGGATTCATTGGGAAATTCGTCTCGACCAATCAGCTTTCGAGATTTCAGAGGGCGCGTCCCAAACGAAGTCCGTGATCTAGCGGCTTGTCTCTTCACTCTTTCACTATTGTATAGGGAAATAGTTAAGGGAACAGCGTCAAGGTCACTACCGACTCTGGTTTGGGACTCGGCTCTGAAATAACAGCATCCGTGTGGCAGAAAAGGCATTTCTTACACTTCATTAACATCTATGTACAATTACACATGTGTTTTATATTATTTATGTTTTATTTACATCTTATGCGCTGTTTTTGAATGTTTAATTGTTGTAATAAGCATTTATAGAGTTGAATATTTATTTATTGATATTATATACACATACATGTACGTATATGTCAGTCAGGGGGGCAATCTTACTTCACGGAAATTCGTTCTTCGCGGTGGGTCGAGGCCCCCCATTAACCGGAAAAGTGAGGGATCCCTGTATTGTTTTTTTTCTGTTTTGTGCTACCGGTACTAGGGTTGCACGGAGTCTGATACCTATCTTAGCCGACACTATGCGAAGAGAACAGCTCGCTAGACCATCGCGAAGCCAACACGTACAATCATTCATACACGTAGGGTTGGTTTAGAACAGGAAGGTAGCCTAATGTGCATGTCTTTTGGATTCTGGGAGAAAACCAGAGTACCTGGAGCACAAGGAGAACATGTAACGTCCACACAGAGGCCACTACACCACCGGGACACCAAAGTAGAATGAATATAGAACCCAAGGACTGAGTTTTTATTTTTTTTTATGTTAACATGTACATAGGAGAAGGATTGATACCTCATTACCTGCCAACCTCATTTTCTTTTGTGTGTTGTGTTGTCTGGGTGTGTGTTAGGGAGAGGACAATTGCCTTGAGGGCTGTGTGTTTGTATTAACGGGGGTTTTGGAGTCTCTGGAGAGAGACGATGCAAAGTCGCTCATAGAACGCTACGGTGGGAAAGTCACAGGAAACGTGAGCCGAAAAACCACTTACCTGGTGCTGGGACGAGACAGTGGAGCCTCCAAGACTGAAAAGGTGGTCTTTTCTTCTTGCTATCATAACTACCTGTTCTGTAAACTTCCCCAACAGAAACACACACGCATGCACACACGCACAAAAACAAATACACACATGCAAAGAAACACACACACACACGCACAAAGAAACACACGCACAAAGAAACACACGCACAAAGAAACACACACAAAAAGAAACACACACAAAAAGAAACACACACAAAAAGAAAGAAACACACACAAAAAGAAAGAAACACACACACACAAAAAGAAAGAAACACACACACACAAAAAGAAAGAAACACACACGCACAAAAACAAATACACACATGCAAAGAAACACACACACACACGCACAAAGAAACACACACAAAAAGAAACACACACAAAAAGAAACACACACAAAAAGAAAGAAACACACACAAAAAGAAAGAAACACACACAAAAAGAAAGACACACACACAAAAAGAAACAAACACACACGCGCACACAAAGAAACACACACACACAAAAAGAAAGAAACACACAAAAAGAAACACGCACAAGAAACAAAAACACACGCACACAAAGAAACACACACGCACACACAAAGAAACACACGCACACACAAAGAAACACACGCACACAAAAAGAAACACACACACACACACACACACCTGCTCCCCTCTCTCTCTCTCTCTCTCTCTCTCTCCTCTGACTGCTCTGATGTTTCTGACTGCAGTTCGTTCATTCATTTTCTAAGCTGCTTAATCCGAGTTAGGGTCACAGGGAGGCTTGTGCCCATCTCAGCCAACTCTGGGCAAGGGTGGGGTTCGGACCGTAGTATTGATTAATTCTATTGAATACAGAATACTCATTGTATTTGTTTTGTTTTGTTGTTTGTAAACTTAGGCTCAAAGTTTAGGCACCAAGATCATTAATGAGGATGAGTTACTGGAACTGATCCGAACCAAGAAGGGCAAAAAGTCCAAATATGAGATTGCAGCAGAAGCCGAGGTTTGACCGCATACACACGCACACACACACACACACACCTCCCTACGGAGTTCTTATTCTTCACAAAAAAAACCTTATTGCAGCTGATAACTTGGACAGAATTATTAGCAAATAAATGAATAAATTATGCATAATTATTCAACCTTCCAGCCAAATCTGGTCAGTTTCATTTTTGTAATGACCCGCTAGAGACTGCCAATAAATTATTCAGCAGTGCTCCCTCCAAATTATTTGATTGAAGCAGAATACGGTTATATAATGTCTCTGAACTGTTCTGCAGCCAGTCTGAAGGCTCAGATAACCTTGTGCGAACATCCTGCATTCCATTTCACTCTCAGCCATAAAATCAAATACGTTTTTTCTCCTTGAATCTCTTTATTCTTATACACTTGGTGTGTTTGTACCGCTGTCTACAAAAAAACTCGCATTCTATAAAAGCAGTCCTTCACCAACTCATTTTCATCTGTTTTTAGCCGACGATGCATTAGATGATGGACGGATCAATTTATTTTTTGTTCGGCGTCCATCCGTTAGCAATTCTTTTCTAACCAATTTCCGTATTAGCATAGCTCTGGAGCGCCATACTTATGCAAATTCTGTTAAAAAAAAAAAAAAAAAAAAAAAAGTAAGTTATGAGCTTGATTTTGTTGTTGCATCTGTGCTCAGGAAACTCAATAAATGAAGAAAAGGATGGGAAAATTGATTTATTCATAAATTTCCTCGTCTTTTTTCTTCCAAATTTTAATCGTATCCACTTTCCACCCACCAGTCATTGCCTTCCCTGTCATACGATCACCACCAACCAGGGAGGGGTGAAAGCATGCACACGCCCCCTCCGTGACATGCAATGCTAGCCATCTGCCTCTTTTTGAACTGTAGCACCATTCGTATTTAGGGCCGGGCAAACACACTGAGGGAAAACCCTATCTGCCCCCTCGTCCAAATGAGCTCACAGACGGCAATTATTGGCTGGCGATCGCTGTGAGTGACCGGGAAGTGAATGTATGCCGTTCCTCCCTCCTATGGCAGCTCAGACAATTAGCTCCTATGGACTCCCTGGCACAAATGGCTGTATTAAACTGGGGAAAAATGTTTTATGCCAAAAAAAAAAACCTTTGTTTCCGGTAACATTGCAGAATAATTTTGGGTAGGTAGGGCGGTAAAAGTTCCCTCGCTCCGTGTTCCGCCCGCACTGCCCGCTCCCCCTTCTTCTCTCTCAGCACCGCTCAAGTGCAACCCACGAACTTTCCCACTTGAGACTCTTAAAGAGACAGTGTACCTATTGACACTGAATAATGGTCTGTTATTAAATAACCGTTGGGCTACAAGAACACGTGAAAAAAAACTTTAGAGTCGGCGGAAAATAAAGTGAGTCGGTTGGGTGACCGGAAACAAAGGTTATTTTTTATTTTTTTTGGCCTTATGTAAGCCTACTATTTGTACTTTGAGTTGATACTTTTGGGATAGCATGGCATGAAAATTTAAACAACAAATTCACAAATTTCATCCACACATTGCAACCAATTTTGAAGGAGGAAGGGTGGTAAATGTTTGTTATATATATATATATATATATATATATATATATGTATATATATGTACAATTTTTTTTGCTGGATGTATCTGAATTATTTTATCTGACATGTCATATGTCTCTGGTATATTTTTGGCAGGGATTGTTTTTTTTTTTATTTTTTTTTTATTTTATTTTTTTTATTTATTTATTTTTTTTAATTCTTTATAGTTTTTGGAAATATTAGGTCAAAATGTGAATCTTTAAATTTTACCCAGTTTCAAAGAATGACCCAAACACAGTGTTTATTGATTTATTTAATTATTTATTTTTATTTACAATAAAGGAAATTCTTGCACTGATAATACTTATTTTTAATAGTAGCAGAAGTATTGCTAGTATTTTTTTATTTTTATTATTATTATTATTATTATTATTATATAATAACAGTAGACAATGTATCTCCCCTTGGATTAAGAACAGTGGTTAAATGTAGAGTGGTTCCTTTTCAGTGTTCCTGAAGCTTCTTTAAACTGTGCATGTTCAGTTGGGTGATGGTGTTATACATATCGAATTAGGTTTGTTGTTGCAAACATTGTTGTCGTGGTTCCCCCAAGGCCGTAGCCACAGGCGATCACGCTATTGAACAAAGAAATCGTGTTCGCCTGTGGCTACGGCTGTAAGTGTGCGCATATCTGTGATGTTACTTGCATACGGACTGGCTCAGAATAGGACATTTATGGGACTGTTGGCTGATCTCTAATCATGGCCAAGCACACTGTAGCAGGTTTCTCGGGATATCTCTATTGAAGATAAAAAATATCTCAGAAAAGTACAGTCTATATGAGAATTTATCCTGATATCAATATTATAATGTCTGATTGATCAGCCCTCTGTCTGAATCACACTAGTCCTTACTTCTTGCTGTGGAACAGAAGATTGTGATATTTAAAGCGATTTCACCTTTTCCGCATTTCAGACCAATGCCACAAAATCAAAGACTCCACCATCTAAAGGCAAACGTACCCCTTCAAGGCACAAAGCCTCACCCCAAAAGCCCACTGCAAGCAAGAGCAGTCCCTCACCGGGGAAACCTCGGCCATCTTCATCTTCTTCCCCTGGAACTTCTCGAGCTTCCCACCAAGCCTCTTCGTCTGAAGTCCGAAAGACTTTAAAATTCGGTGCAGGAAAAGCCGCGAGTTCTGTGTCAGAGGTTAACGGCAACAGCCTGCTGTGGGTGGATAAGTATCGCCCACGTAGTCTGAAGAATCTCATTGGGCAGCAGGGTGAGCAGAGCTGTGCCAATAAACTACTGAGATGGCTGAAGAGCTGGCATAAAAATAGCGGCAGCGGTGCAAAACCAACAGGTGAGGTGTGTGTGTGTGTGTGTGTGTGTGTGTGTGTGTGTGTGTTGGTGATGGGAAGTATTCATTCATTCATTTTCCAACCGCTTATTCCTAGTTAGGGTCGCGGGGAAGGCTGGCGCCCGGTGATTGGAATTAGTGGTAACTAATTTTGGGTAGGTAGGTTGGTAAAAGTTTTTTATTTATTTATTTTTTTTTTTCTTCTTTTCACCCCCCCTGCTCCGTGCTCCGCACCACTCAAGTGCAACCCACGAACTTTCCCGCTTGAGACTCTTATACTCTTATCTTACTGTATAACAGTCTGTTATTAAATAACCACTGGGTTACTAAAACACATGAAAAAAAAACTTTTGAGTCGGCGGAAAAAAAGTGAGTCGGTCGGGTGACCGGAAACAAAGGTGTTTTTTTTTTTTTTTTAATTTAATTTAATTTAATTTTTATTTTATTTTATTTTATTTTAGGTTTTTTGGGGGTTTTTTTGGCCTTGGCATATTAGCTCGTATCCACATTTTGTAATTTCAAGTAAAAAATTTTTTTTTGCAGAGGTGAATGTATGTTTATGGCGCTTTTAATATTTTGCCAATAAAAGCCATCGTTCGCTTGTTCGGTGCACAAATATGTAAACATGTATGAAGACAGAAACCAAATTTTGTTGACATAATGTTTATTTAGTTTAAGAAAAGTATTTATTGAAGATTTGTGTTCGACAGCAGAGATGTGTTTTAGGCGCTCTGTGTTCCATATGTACATGGGTGGAAATGGGAGCAGGAACAGATCTAAATACTCTTCAAACTTTTAATTTACTTTTTTTTTTTTTTTTTTTTTTTTTTGATGATGCCAACCTTTAAACCACTGATAGGTTAAATAATAATAACAATAACTTGATAAGCACCTGTATTGATCACCCTTACAGCATAATTTGTGAGTAATGTACCGTATTTTCCGGACTATAAGCCGATCCTTTTTTCCCACAGTTTGAACCGTGCGGCTTATACAGAGATGCGGCTTTTCTATTAATTTTTCTTCAGCCCTCAGGGGGCGCTCTAGCAGG